>JACCGJ010017107.1:0-37429 GCA_013407085.1 Atriophallophorus winterbourni
TCACTTCAGTGTACAATATACAAGATCAATCCCAGAAGCAGTCTACAATAAAACCGCCACTGAACACGATTTTGAGCCAAATCACTTAGGGTAAGGAATTGTTGCAGATTCTGATCTATTGGACCCGAAACTGGTATATGGGTCGCCCTAACTGCTGCTACGTCAACGATCAAAGCTGTCATCTTATCGAGCCAAGTCGTAGTCTGGCCACCCTGACAACGAATCCCCCCTAATGGTAGTAAAATATTCCTAATGGCGTACATTCTTCAGCGCCAGTGATTTCGACTCAGTCTGCTTTCAGGGACCCCACATCATTGTTTTAACAGGTCCGAAACACGATCGTTGTAGAAGATGAAATCTCTTTTGCGGAATATGACGTTCGTCTAACGTAGAATTAATTGAATCGTTTTTTCTTAGATGAATGATGCAGGTATATATGAACTCACAGTTTTTCTGTCTCTCTGATAATGGCATGATGGTGTTTGACTGTCGTACAACCAAAATTGCGGAGGTGGGGATATTATACTTTCAAACGACACTTATGCAGCAAGAACAAATAGCTGGAAGTTAGCAAAACGGGTGCATTGTGGTATTATTTGCCAAGCGTCCTAACGTAATTTTATCTTGACAGGCATTTGTTGTTCTTGTTCACCCTTTTTGTCAATGTTGATCTTTGATTTTCATCGCAAGCGGCTGTTTATTTCATAAATTACCGTCTCAAGTGGCTAGCATTTCGAATCGGGAGTAACACTCTCCTCGCAGCGTTCATAGCGATATGTAGTACTCGGTCAAACGGCGGCATTTCTGTGGCGTCTGTGTTACCTACATTTAGCAGCCGCTAGCAGTACATTCTACTTCCTGCTCCTTACTGCCCCATAAGGGCAGTTTTTCCACAATCGTAAGCTTATTGTCCACAATGTTCTGTGATAAGTAATTAACCTGTGGCAATTCATAACAGTCATAGGAAGCAGTGGATTCACCCGAGCTGTGTACAACTTAACTAGTGGGAGCGTTTGGTGAGGTCAATTCATTCACATCTGCTGCATTATTGTCTTATCTCTGTCAAGCAGCAAACACTGATTGATAACGACCTTCGCAGATTGAGGGGCCCGATGGTCACAGGATTCGTAAATTCACGGCACCCATGTTCGCAGGTTAAAAAGACTCTTTGTATCGGTTCATGTCGGTTGATTATGTCACTGGATATGGAAAAATAAGGGCTACAGTTAGCCAACCGTCATCGACTAAACTTTCGTTGGAGCTGATGACGGTATCTTCATCAGCAAAATCCTCGTTCGACGACAAATTTGACCCAGATTTATACAAAATTCGTGAAAAAATCCCTTACCATGAACTGGAAAAACTTTGTGAAAGATCCCGAATAGTATTATTCGGGTTAATAGAGTATAGAAATTTTTGAGCGCAACATTCAAAGTGTAAAAACTGTTGCTCATGACAAATTTGGAAAATTTTCGTTCCTTCGTGTCGGCTCGATCACCAGCAAGTATCTCCATGGATGTGTCTCAAGCGACTCTGTCTAAAAGTTTCGATTTCCAGCTCTTGTTAATCAATTGTTTCGCGTTCAACTTCATTGATCTTGTTACTCTACAAGAACAACATCTGGTTCGTTCAAATGACTAGTGTTTCATTGAATGCGTCGATAGATTCAGTTTGTACCACGTGAGTATTAAATTGCTCCACAATTGCACAGTTGGGGCAGAAAATGTATATTCGAAGCACTTCAGCCTCAGCGGTTGATAGAGTTTAAATGGATGATCAGGCAGTTATGCGTTATTGTGGAGGTGCGAATTACATTACCGATGAGCACTAATCACGCGCCTTCGGATGATATGCAGAACACAACCCCTCGGTACGACAAAAAAGCCGATTGTTTAAACGCAACACAAAGAACAAAACGCACGCCAACCTTATAAAGACAAACCAACAAGACCACAACACTGTCCAGAAACATGTCATGCCCGGTTGTCACTTCGATGTGATTTAAGAATTGATTTCGTGCCAACCGGTAGGCTTCCAGCCCTCCCCACTTGGGACATGTTTGAGTGACCTTGACAAAGGGTCTGTTGATCGATTGCGGCTAACGCTGTCCATCTTCTCATGCTCCCGTCGAACCGTTCAAAACAATTCCTCCGAACCCAGAATTATTACTGGTTCGCGACTGTTGTCGTTCGTCTATTCAGTGCTTTTGCGAGAGAGTAGTGTTCTGCATATTACCCGGAAGCTTGTGGTTATCGCTCATCGCATATGCACCTCTACACCGTGATGGAATTGTTGAAAGCGTCTGCAAGGATGGTTTGTTTTATTAAGCACTGATCAAATGAAGACTTTTGGTTGAATGCAGTCTTAGTCTCGTGAGATGAGCTTCGTGTGGATAATTACAATGTGCAAGGATGAGCATTGGTCGCTCTGTGTTGTGGAGTTTCCAATTGCGTAATATCTTTTCGGTGAAGAATCACATGCTGGTATGATGTTGGTTTGTTCAACAGCTGGGATCTCAGCGGGTGAACTTTTGTGTGTTTACTGCAAAACGACTATATCTAACAGTTTTAAGTTCCAACTCTTGTTAATCAATTGTTTCGCGTTCCGTTTAATTGATCTGCTTACTCTTGATGAACGACAACTGGTTCGTTTATCTGAATCTAGATAGGTAGGGAACTGCTTATTTTAGATGGTCTCTGTGATAAAAACCTCGCCTAAATGTTGCGGTCACATAGTATCAATCAATCAATCAATCAATCTGGGCTGACGAAATGTCACACATTTATTTCATTACATCGTTACATAGCATTTTATCTGACGCCATGTTTTATCCTTCCTTTTTAAAAGTACATAGGTGTGCTTAAACAAAACAAGTCTATGAACTTTAATCACAGCAAAATTCTAGTTTAAGTTTTGATTCTTATTTGTCATGCTTATGGTGTAATTCAAGCTAATTCAAGGTTTTTAATGGTCTAAAAGCAACAAGCCTAACAATATCGATAGGATTGTAAAAATTGAAATGTAAGTGTATAAAACAAGGTAAGGAATTAGATTTGACAGTATATAAGTGTTTGGGAAACGAAAAATTCAATACAAATTCGTTTCGTTTCGTTTTAAAGTCATGCGAGCTACTGGAGTGAGCAACGGTAGAAGGTAAACTTCTAAGTAAAACAGACACGGACAGAGTAAAAATACCTTCTACAGTTCAGGCGGGAATGGGGTACGACCAGCACATATTCATGGGTCCGATAATTCCTCGTATCCCTTCGCGTGAATAAATCCTGTAAGCGATGGTTCTGGGTATGGAATGTTTTGTAAAGTAAGATAAGTTCTCCTCTGATTCGTCGATAGGGAAAGTCCAACAAATTCGGTTGAGCTATCCATTCTTTATTAGCTTCTTTCAGATGCTGAGAACTAGTGTTGTTGAGCGGTGTTAGATTCACTGCATAAGTTCAACATCCTTCTTGAGCCACGGAGACCATGACTACACACCGTATTCCATGATTGGTCTCAAGAATGTATTCATGATTCTTGGGAATATCTTGGGCCAAAATTTCCCAAATAACCGTTTTAGTAGATTGAGGACACATGTTGCTTTTTTAAAGGCAATGTTAGTTTGAAGTGAGGTTTTTAAACTGGAGCATATCCAGACACTCAAATCTTTTTCTTCACTGCAATTTTCAAAGCCATGTGAACCTATATGGCATGTGAACGCTACTCGATTCCTCACATTCATGAACCTGCATTTGTTGAAGTTAAACGGCAGTTTATTCTTCCAGGACCAGTTGTGAAGCGTATCAAGAACTTTTTGTAATAGCAGATAGACGGCTGCACGACGGTTGTAACGACAAATTTTTATGTCGTCCGCAAATAACGAAATGTTACATCGAGCAAGTTTCCGGAACAGAAACAGGATATGACCAAGGACCGAACCTTGGGGATCTCCGCTAGTTGTGGCGATTGATTTTGATAATGCACCATCGACATGCTCATAGGTAGTGCGATTTGTTATATAGTCTTTTAGCTAATTCAACAAATTTCCGGTTATACCAAGCCTTTCAAGCATATGCAGTAGTAAGTTATGGTCAAAACGATCGTTTGAGATATCTAGGTAGCAGGCGTGTATTGATTGCCCTAAATGTACCTCTTGTGTATACTTTGTCATCCTATGTTTAATGTTAAGCTTACTGCTTTTTCTACCATAAAATTTTCTGAGTTCTGAGATTGATAAGCGGATTGGCAGAGCAGCTGTTATTCTGTCCCGTTTGAACTCTCGTGTTTGGGGTAACCGCAAGCTGACTGTAAAGACGAAGATGATGGTGTACAGCGCGTGCGTACTAAATGTTTTACTGTACGGCAGTGAAACCGGGACCACCCACGCAAGACACGAACGGAAGCTGAATGCTTTCCATCTACGAAGCATCCGTCGTATCTTGAACATATCGTGGATGGACATAGTGACTAACGCTGAAGTGCTTTCAAAAGCTGGTCTACAGAGCATGTTTACCCTATTACGTCAGCGCCGCCTGCGGTGGCTTGGTCATGTCTATAGAATGGAAAATGGTCGTGTTCCGAAAGATCTACTCTATGGTGAGTTGCAACTAGGAAGTCGACCATTGGGCAGACGGCACTTGCGGTACAAAGACGTTTGCAAAAGAGATATGAAAGCTCTTGACAGTGACCCGGCGAGTTGGGAAGAACTTGCTCTTGACCGCTTACATTGGAGGCACTGTGTAAAGCGTCGTCTGCATGCTGGGGAGAAGCAGATACAGCTCTTGGCGGCTGAACGCAGATCACGCCGCCGACGTGCTACTGACGCAATGCAACCGAGTTCTGACTATCGTTTCCAGCGCTGCGGGAGAGATTGTTCCTCCCGAATCGGACTGTTTAGTCACTCAAAAAGCTGCAAAACCTGAATATTCACGCGTTTGTGATGTACATCCATGGTCGACATCGATCGAAGGAGGTCAACAATAACAACTTCTTGTGTACAATCATCATCAGTGAATTAGATTTGGGTTATAAATTCCATGTTCTCTCGGGCTGAATACAGATGAATAAAACGTGGCTAAAGCTTCAGCGGTTCCTGCTGCAGTTGTTGTTGGTCCAGCTGACGTGTTCATGGACGCAACTCCAGGTTTCACCTTAGCTTGATCGTTAACCATACGATAACGTATTTTGGAGTTGAGCTACATTATGCGTGATATTCGTTCTTGGAAGTTAAACTTGTCTTGGATGACAAATTTGTTTACATTGTTCCTCAAAAACGGAATGTTTCCAGGAATCTGATGATGGGTTTTGCCAATGGTGTTGCCAAGCAATGTTTCGTACTTTAAAGCACTTACGAGTTCGGCATCTTAGTTTAAAATCGAGGTTTATTCATGGGTTTCTGAGGACAAATTCGGAGCTCACTTCAATTGAATTCTTGAGATTAGATATTTGCCATATCCAAAACTCATATATATTTCTTGTTTCCGTTTGGAGTTAATCGCGTTTTTATGAGCATCGCTCGAAGCCATAATGTTGATCCGTCTAACTGTTTTACGGGCATCATTTGTTCTTACAGCTTTAAACAGATAATCATACTGAATGACGATGTAATCACTTAGTGGACTTGGTGGACTTTCGTTAACAATCAATGTCGTGTTCATTGCTTGTCAGAACGAGATCCAAGAGTGAAGGTACATCGGTTCCGCCGTATCGGGTATTACATGCAGTGTGGTTATGAAGATGAATATCGTCTAACAGTTCACTAAATGCGCGTTCGAGGGAGTGTTCTGGGTAAATGGTACTGCTCTGCAGATTCGGTAAATTGAATCCACCCATAATTAAAAATCCACGAGTAGGGCCAGATTATAAGCTTTCTGTGCAGACGGTGGGAATATACTACCCCAAAAACAGTCTTTGCCGTTACCTAATCGGACTGAGCACAAGAGTGTATTTCGTAACACGGTGTCTTTATTCGTAATCTCACGACACAGAAGGTTTTGTCTATAATACAAAGCTATTCCTTCTACTCTCGTTTCACGGTCATGGTGACTTGGTGATATCTCTTTTCATTCTAGTTCACTATTTGTTTGTTGAGTCTGTAGCCACGTTTGCGTTAAGGTGATGATGCTTGGTGAACATTTCAGAAAACTGCACGCAATACACCAATTTTGTTTCCGAGACATTGTGCGTTGGTGTAGATGCATTTCATAGCTTATTTCGTCAACAAGGACGGGGTGTGGGGAAGGAGCAGGCGGAGTGCAGAACATATATTGGGCCGACTTCTCCAAAGTCGGCATTTGAAGGTTTTTTGCATGGAAAGATACCTGATCGTTTTGAGGTTGTACTGTTGTAATACAGTGAACTGCATTGGTTTCTGACACATCAACTACTGATTGACTTAATGCTGCAAAACGACTTGGATGTTCTGTATCGCTGGTCTCTAGAGAATCAAATGCCTTTCAGCCTACGTAAATGTCATATGTTACAGCTTGGCCGTAACTGCGAATATACATACCATCTAGGCCACGATATCCTAAATTGGACCACCACTGAAAAGGACCTCGGAATTTGGATTACTAATAACCTGAAACCGAGTATGCATTGTAGAAAAGTGTTTAATCGGGCAGGTGGTATATTAGGAATCCTGAGAAGAATTTTCGGACGGTTCTCGTCCAAAACAATTCCTCGTATTTTAAATACTTACATCCATCCAACGATGGATTATTTGATCCCAGCCTGGGCACCGTGGTTGCGAAAAGACATCGAGATCCTGGATCGAATATACCACAAAGCTACAAAGTTAGTTGAAGGGATGCAGCGGGTCCCGTATCAAGAGCGAATGGCCATCCTTGGTTTGCGTGATTTTACACGAAGACGAATGATGATCGACCTGATTCTGGCTTACAAGATACTGCGGATCGAAAACCATCCGCTTAGCGAACTAATAAAAGTAAACTCCCCTCGAAATACACGCAGTCACTCGTGTTGACTCGAAATACCGCACTCAAGACTTGATTGTCGTCGCTATTTCTTCTCTGTGCGTATCTGCTTTCTATGGAATGCGCTACCGCAAGATGTTGTGAATGCAACGACAATTGATGTTTTTAAATCGAAATTGGATGCATACGTCAAACAAAACCCTGAATTTGGCCCGGTGTATTGAAGCAACATGAACCCAGAAAAATATTAACAATGTGATTTTGATTAAATTTTTCTTTTTGCAATAGTTGTCATCCAATGGTACGTGTAAAGCATTAGCTTTTTATCACCATAAATTCTTGATTCTTGATGTTTCTATTGGACTTTTTATTGCATCTATCTGTGCAATATGAAGTTTCAATGCGCTTAGTCTAATTTCTCGTGAGATTAGTCTGCGGCCATTTTTCCAACGAGTTTTGACCGTGTCCAACATATCTTTACGTAAGAACGCTATGTTAAGGGTCTTAGAACAGATTCTCTTATTATTCGTAGATTTGAGGATGCGTAACATATCCCCCTCAGCTGCATCATACCAGTCAAATCTATCAATGAGGAATTTCCATTATAGCTGATCGTGTTTGTGGTGCACTGCTTTATCAGCTTCTGGGACTCCCAAAAGGATTAAACTTTGATCATCCCTCTGCTTCGTTAGTTCTTGTTTCTGAACGCCTTGGGCCCTTTCCCATCAAGGAACACCTTGCACTGGTCTCTGAACCCTACCTACGCAGAAGAAAAGTAAATAGTCTGATGTTGTCTAGATCCCTCTCCGAACTAACTGTAATTTTAAGCAGTCTTGGCTGGTCTACATTTGATGATGTAGGTTAAGGATTTAGTCGTACCAATGATAGTGGTTTGACTGGCTCGAACTCCATACTGCTGCACAACTTTCTTCATTCTTCTTTATCGTGCTTTAGCCTGTCCCTTAGTAAGTTGACATTGTAGAACTGACTCCAACTTATCAACCGCTGATTAAGCGTGGGTAATGTATCAAGCTTCCTTTCGACACCTCACCAAGACCACCACCCAGCCGTCCATGTAACAAATTGTGTATTTCTGCGCACATAATCAAGAAACGAGTTCATGTAAAATGTTCTGAAAATAAACACGCACAAGCTTATACATTTTCTACCACACTCGTCAATGTTTGTGTTTGATATTTTTACGTCTACAACATAGATGTTTTCTTTGAGCAAATTCGAGGCGAAAACCCGTGAAGCAACGGTTGGTTCTTGTTTGGATTTGCCAATTGAAACAAATTGTGTCCGAACGATTGTTCCAACCTCCAGGCTACCATGCTCAATTTTGTGTTCATGTGCGTGAATGTAGTATTTACGCAGTAAAACCACCATTTGTTTTCATTAACACTTACAGGCATAGAAAAATGCTTTTACGAAAGCGATCAACGTAAAGCATGTATTTAATTGACCAGCCTATAGACTGCGCACTTCTTCTGAATTTACACCTTACAACCGGTTTCTGACCGAATATAGATCCGCATTGGCATGCGTTTACATCACACACACCCCACGACCGGCTTCATGCTGTTTGCACTGCTCAGGTAGGAACAGTAAGATCATGGTCCGCATTCGTTTGAAACAGTGGGTGCATGGTAAAATGTTGCGCATGTAAGCCATTGTTGAACAGGATTGACACGACCAACCTTTTCAATCACGAGTCCACACTCATGTAGATAGGACTTAAACCCAAAATCATGAACACAAATGCTCATTTGCATGCCTTTCCATTTCACGTCCCCGCGGCCGGTTTCCTGTTGTTTGCACTCATTAACTAGGAAAGGTAGAATCAGTAGAGTCCGGTCACTTGATCTCCGGTCATTTAATCCCCAGGGAAGGCATAGTACAAGTAGCAAAGGTCGGAGAACATTAATTTACATGGGAAACGAGTTTTGGTTCAAGAAACAATCAAATAATGGCAATAATAATTGGAGATGTAGTAAGTTTGTCACACACAACTGTAGAGCGAGAGTAGTTACATCTAACAATGATATCGTACTTAATTTCGCACTTCGCAATCACGAGTGCAACAAAGAAAAGGTTTTGGCAAAAATGCGGTGGCTAAAATGAAGGAATAATGTTACAAATTAATGCAACCTCCTCTGCCTAACAGACTTCGATCAAAGTCGGTCTGTCATTGGGCACTCTAATGGCATTACCTCAAGAAAGTGCTATCTCGCAGACACTCAATAGGCATCAAAACAGTATAAGAAAGAAAGACCCAACATGCACTCTCCCGTCCCTCCCAAGTGACGCCATGTTTGATGTTCCAAATATATACAGAGATTACATGCTGTATGATTCTAAAGACCATAGCGACGATACAACATTTTTTATCTTTGGTGATCGAAGCCTGGTTGGTGCACTGTCTCTTAGCAAGATGTGGTTTGCTGATTGGACGTTCAAGGTTGTACATTCGCTTTTCTACCAGTTATACACTATACTTTTTTCAATATGCTGAAGGCGTCACACCACCAGCAATTTACTGTCTTTTACAAAACAAAACAGCAAGTGCTGGGGTTCACATCAAACAGAAAAAGAAGTATGCTGAGATATGCGCCAGGACATCTCGAGCAATTCAGCGATGCTCAACTACGGCAAGATTGACGTTCTTAAAATCAATTACATATCTCTCTTGCTAAATAAATTCATTTGAACGTATTCTGCATTCTTCAGAACTTATCAAACTGGGGATTAAGTGTCAGTAAACCAGTATCAGTATCCGCATGCTTTATAACAGTGGAGTAAAAGTAGACATGTTTAACTTTTAAACCATTGTTTCATTAAAGCTGGTACGAATAACCAGTTCAATCACATCTGCCAACACACACGTGTGAATGAGGTTAAACCAATGGGCTTGGAACAAAAATCTTAATTTGCGTGTGTTCTCAACACACACAATACGACCAGTTTCGTTGTGTTTGCAGTCATCAGGTACGGATAGAACGATTAGGATCAACGTGCCTTGATCGTGGATGAATGAGGACGCCCAACATGCTTAATACTACGGAATGCTTTAGTATGATGCTGGCACCTTGAGAGTTATGACAGTCTCGCTCCGATTTTGATGTATATCAATGGTCGACATCAATCGATTGATGCCAACACACAACACACTGGTTCAAGGCTCACAGAACCTGATCTTATTGTCTCCACCTGATGATGGCAAACAGCCGGAAACCGGTAGTGGTGTGTAAGTGATGAGGATGTGAGCACCAAAATATATTGGTCTTTACCAAGAATCACTATGTGATTCTGTATTTGATCTTCGTGGTTTTTTGTGAGAATTCTATTTAACACGGCATACAAGCGTATCTTTATTTACCACTATACCACTGTTTCAAGGATAACTTAACCCGATCTTAGTGACTGCATCTGATAATGGCAAAAATGTAATGGATGGGGATATATGCACCAAAATATATTGGTCGTTGTTAAGCACCTTGAGTGATTGACCAAGAATCACTTTGTGAATTTGTATTTGAACATCGTGGTTCTTTGTAAGAACCTTATTCAACAGGGGCATACAAGAACACCATTGTTTAACAAAATACCACTGTGTCGATGCTCACTGAACCTCATCCTACTGTCTCCACCTGATGACGTCAAACTCCCAGATACCGACTGTGGTGTGTAAGTGATGGAGATATAAGCACCAAAATCACTTTTTGATTCTGTATTGATTTTCGTGGTTTTTTGTTACAACCCCATTTAACAATGTCATTTAAGGTCTCCTCTGATTCATCAATAAAGTTATTCGAACAAATTCAGGTCAGCTTTCTTTTTTGCGTAAGGCTTGTTTCGCATATTAAAAACTAGTTTCGTTAAGCTGTGATGAATTCACTGCATAATTTCTATATATTTCTCGAGCCAAGAGGACCTGGACTGTTCAGAATATTCCATGAATGGTCTCAGGTTTTGATTAATTATCAATGGGAATACGTAGGGTGAACATTTGCATAATAATCGTTTGCGTAGAATATGGACACGTGAGGCATGTACAGTCATTGGTTAATTAAATTGAGGTTTGTAAGCTGCATCATATTTAGTTGCCCGAATCGTTTTCTTCACTGCACTTTTCACGGACGTGTAGGCCTTTATTGTACGTGAAATCGACTTTCATGAGCTTTGTTTTGTTCAAGTTAAAATGTAGTTTAATCATTAATCACACAACATGAAGCGCTTCAAGATTTTTCTGTAATAATAAAGGGTCTACTGGGCTACGAATGCAACTTCATATCTTTATGTCAGCCACGAATACCTATATGTTATAGCGAACGAGCTCCGGTATTTCATTGACGTAGACCAGACAGAGGTTGGGACCTAGGCATCAACGTTGAAGAACGCCATCAGTTGCTGCGATAGGCTTTAATATTGTACCATCAACGCGTACCTAGGAGGTGCGATCTCTATACTGCTTTTCTTCGCGTATTCAATTAAACAGCTCAATGGTGATACCAAGGCTTTCCACTTTCTGCAGTAGTATGCTGTGGATAACACGATCAAATGCGTGGAATTTAACATTACCTCACATAATGACAGACCTAAATCTACACTGATAATATACTATCGCGCAAACTAGGTATTAGGAAGGAAGTTTTTCGGTAATGTGGAAACTCATCGTCAAACACTACGCTGATTGTGTTGTGTTGCAGAAAGATATGAAATGATTCACGATGGGCACTCAACCCAAGAATGTACGAAATTCTGGAGGAGGCGCTTTAACAAATATATCGCCTTGATATTTGTGTGAACGGTATTCATGAACAAAGCATTCTTGTGGGTAGATTCAAGATTCTAGATTTATGGTTGAAAAAGCAATTAACTTTACAATAACCATAGAGTGTAACTGTAGGTACAAATGTATATGTGTATAAATAAAATCAAAATCAATGGGACGATGATAGTTTATTAATAGTTTGGGGCAAAATTCGGATTAGCTCTCATATACTCGTCAAGATTTGATTTGAATATGGATAAACTGTTTGAGCTTACCAAATCGACAGGTAGGGAATTCCAAACAAAGCACACACGTACAGAATCAAAATAGCTGCGTCAGTTCCTTTTGGAATGTGGTATTTCCAACTTGCAACCATGGCTACGGCTGTTGCTGGAAGTTTGAATGTAAAATAATATGTCCAGGGAGTGAAACACAGCAGTGAGTAATTTGTGTGCGAGAATGAGATCACCTCGCATTCTTCTTTGTGTAAGTGTCCTAAGCTCCAGTCGTCTGAGTCGCACGGCGAATGACATATTTTCGAGTCCAATGATCAGCTTAGAAGCTCTCTAATATATGCGATCCAAACGTAAGATGTCTTTTTGGAGCCATGGTGTCCAGGCTTGTGGGACATAATCTAGAACCGTGTGTATATATGTATTCATCGTGAGAGGAAAACACCCCGGGGGAAAACGTCCAAATATCCGCCGTAACATGCCGATTAGCCGAGACGCGCTTTTGTAAGCGGTTTCGCATTGTAGACAATTTTTCAAACTACCGCAAATCCAAACACCCAGGTCCATTTCTTCTTCGGCGTACTCCAGGTTTCTGTCACCGAGCTTGTATTGATAGGAAAAGCTAAGGCCACGTACGATCTGAATCATTTTCGATTTTGGAAATTCAATGACAGTTTATTTTCGGATGACCAGTTGTGTAAAGCATTTTAATCGTTTTGCAGCAAAATACAATCGTCAGCATTCCTGCTTCGCCTCCGTACTTTTATATCGTCAGCAAACAAAACCATCTTACTTTCTTTTGGTATTGATATATCGTTCATATCGACTAAAAACAGTATTGGTCCAAGCACTGTCCTTGTGGAACAACGCTTGTGATAATAGGCCGTCCACGCGAACTCGGCAATGTCTTATCAATTCGTATATTCTTCCAACAATACCGTATTTCTTTAGCTTGTTTAAGAGTAAATTATGATCAACTCTGTCAAACAATTTAGAAATGTCCAAGTAGCAAGCATGAATACAGCCCTTCGCATCTACAACCCTCGTTCAATCGTCTAAGCTTGTCAGCAAATTTATTCGACAAGGGCGATTTCTGTGAAATCCATGTTGGAAAATGGCCAAAATGTGGTTCGTTTCCAAATGTTGCACGATTTCGCTCAAAAACTTTTGATACCTAAGACAGCAATGTCACCGGCCTGTAATTTTTAACTTCAGAACGGCAACCACCTTTGTAAATGGGTATTATTTGTCCCATTTTCCAGTCTTTTGGCACTACACCAGCTGGGAGTAAATTATTAAACATGCAAGATAGAGGTTCAGATAGCTGCGCATGACAGGTTTTGAGCAGCTTTGGAGATATCAGGTAGCAATAATACTGACGATAGAGGGGCTTTGACTTCGAGACCAATGTTAAATAGGATACGTATAATGTTAAATAGGATACGTATAATGAACCACAAAGTTCAATCATAGAATCACAAAGAGATTTATGATTAAGCGGTCGAGACGCTTATAAAAGATCAATTGTAATGTCTTGCTCGCGTTATTAGATGGCGACCGTGAGATTAGATTCAGTGGGACTTATAACAGTGGAAAATTCTGAACCTAGCAAACCTGGGAAGCTACTGTTGTGGAATGAAAGAGCGAGGGATGTGAGAAACATATTACATTAATTTATAGATAATGTAAGCCCGGCTGACAATTTCGTGTTCAAATATGTACATGAAAAAATTGCACCCAGGAGAAACACACACAAACACGCACGCGCATTCAAACAAAAATGCGATATCGCGCCAACTGATGTATATGTACATATACTTCACGTGTAATTGACTCATGTTGAATTGGTTGTACCGTTCCGAGTCGAACACGCACCCACCGAGCGACCGACCAATGTTTTCAAGCCATGCCGCGTCGCATGTTTGTAATGCAAGCGAACGAACGAGCATGCACGTACAAAAATGTTATCATTCCTCGCTTCGACAACATGTGTGTGCAGCACACAACCCTAAACTACATTGTTGACACAACGCCGCCCCCCCGCTCCACCGTTGATGCTCGATAATGACGGTAGCCGAAACAATCTGGGTGAGGTGATAAGTTTTTTTGAGTGCTATCCGCAATCAAACGAGAGAGCTTGGTGCGTTACGATCGAAGTACAACGGCTATTTCTTCATACGCCACGGTTGAGGCGGTAATACAAATCGACTGTTAGCGGACTCCGGACAACGGTCATCGTACACAAGGCACATTCCGTGTTTGACCTTTGTGCAACACCCAAAGTTCTGACCTGGATGAATTAAATGCGATGCAGTCGCGAAACAATGACCATGATGTTGAAGAAGAGGGTGATGATAGCGGTGGGGGATATTACGTGCGTGAAGATGTGCGAAACACCGCTGAACATTTCTTTTCTGCCGATAGTAAGTTATTAATATAATGCTGATGATGAAATATACGCGGAAAGACTGATCCTTTTGATGGAAAATGATGTTACATACGAACTGGAAAAGATAAAACAGCCCAGCGTCAATTCATTCCACACTCACGCTTGAAGATAATTTTAGTTTTGTTATTCACAATCTGCTTTCGACTCTGTCTGCAAAAATTATCTGCTTTATAAAAACATGATTTATTATACTTGCTTCGGTAATAATGATAAGTGGTTTCAGTAGATGAATCTTGTATGCTTGTACTTGATTGTATCATTATGACAATACGAATTAAGTGCTTGGATCTTCACACTTGGTTAGCTTTAGTCTGCTCATCCCCTTACTGCTTACGCCTGGTGAATTTATAATCTTAAGCTGGTATACAGACGAATCGATAAAGTTCAGAGAGTCGTTCGTCGTATGCAATTTTCAATTCTGAACTGGATCCATCCAAACCATATATCATAGTTTAATGTCGAATAACTTTCCGGATGTTCAAGCGTTTTGCTGAAAAATGATAAAATCGGAAATTATAATCTTGTAACCTTTAGGGAGAAAAAAACGTATTGCGATTACTAGATTTTGTCTTGGTTGACACAACAACACAAAATTCATGCTCGCATAAAGTAAGTTGTCGCGAATGGGATCACCACACTTCGTGTTTTGTCACAAAGTTTTGGAAATATGTTCATTGTCAAGAACCAATATTGATGCGCATTTGCATTGTCAAGCTGCATTTCAAGAACACGCTTTGTGAGCAATTCGGTTAGATTGACTTTCAAATTTTCATCATCCGAAATGTAATCCAAATCAAAGCTGTTGGAGGTATTATAAATTCTTCAGAAGTTTCAAGTTCTCTTTCTGAAAAATATTCATCGAAAGAGTTTGATAGTATTTCCAAATGATTCACAATTTCTTCACACACGTATGAACTTGTGTCCACCACGAAGCCCTGATGTAGGCTTACGTTAATCATTAAGCAAATACCTGTCAATAACAAAACGTGTACATTGTGTACGAATTTAAAATAAACTCTGAAACGGTTTAACTTTCCATAAAGTCATCTGAGAGGTGACTTGATCCTGCTGTTCAACATTCTGCGTACTGTGGATCCCCCACTTGAACACCTGTTTCATCGGCAAGAAGCACGTGGTAGCAGATCAAAGGGCTACAAGTTAATTATTCCACACTCTAGATCCAATTGTCGAAGGGTTTTTTTTGCTGTCCGAGTTTGTTTTATATGGAACTCTCTGCCCCTACATATCATTTGTGTATCAAGGCTGAGCATGTTCACGGCTGAACTTGACAAGTATATGTTGACCAAATCCAACCTCGCACCTGAATACACATATTGATAAAAAAATTGTGTTGTTTTTATACATACCCTATATTTTTATTCTATGGTTACTGTACAGTATTTGCTTTTTGAACCATTAAAACTTTGAATTACTTTGAATAACTTTGTAAAACTTTGAAAATTTAGTTAATATAAGTAATTCTACGTAACCTCTTTTAATTGTGAAACGGGTCTAAATGGCAGATGATAAAATGACAAAAATGTAAAGAAAATCATCGCCTTCACTCAAAAACGGAAATGATGCAATTTTGTTAGTGGTTTGTAAAGGGTGGTGAAGTGCCCTGAAGAAATATCGATGCATTTTGTACCAGTTATGCAGCTGGCAGGTTGTCAATATGTCAAATATATCAGCAAGTGTCTTGTAGCATTTGCTTTGCAAGGATGTGACCACAAGATGGATAAATTTAACTGCATTGCCATTGTGCCCTACGGTGAGTTAGGCTATCCCTGCTTAATGTCGGGCATATAGAACATGGCCCCTCACGTTTGTCCTTTCACTTATGTGTGTGGTACATTTTGAATTCGCATTCAATCACGCGGATTCTGAGCTTACTGCCACGATCGAATGCATGAAACATGCATTGACGACCGTTTTGCAAACACGCATATTCTACATATTAAGTTTTATTAGCCGAATAAAATGAACTTCGATCGATACTAAAACTCCTTTCGGCGCTTTCAGCACCGTTTTCAAGCCAGCTCCTACGATTCGGTGTGTCATGTCTGCCAACGTCAAATGAATCAGCGTCCTATTTTAACGATTCCTTTGGAACATACACGTCCGATTTGCCCATGGTGCAATCAACTATTCCCGGAGTTGCTGGAACGAGAACAACAAACTCATTTCCAGAATATACATCTCATGCAACTCACTCGGTGTTTCAACACTCTAATGTAACAACAGCGACTGCTTTCAGCGCTATGGCATTAGCAACCGAGCAGCAATCGA
Organism: Atriophallophorus winterbourni; assembly: GCA_013407085.1. NCBI lineage: Eukaryota > Metazoa > Platyhelminthes > Trematoda > Plagiorchiida > Microphallidae > Atriophallophorus > Atriophallophorus winterbourni. The sequence continues at coordinate 16,675 of JACCGJ010017107.1, forward strand.
CGTGTTATTACGATGAACTATCAATGCTACAGAACAACATTGATTCTGAAGTATGCATGAAAACGATTGCTGACACGCCGATCAACGGGAATGTCAGTCCGGCGATGGAGTTCTATGAAACGGTTGGTGTAGAGGATGGCGGGGATCATGTGACCTCTCAGAAGATATTTTGTCCAACTGAGCTGTTGCCATCTGGACTGGTTACCCAGTGTCTAATTTGTGGCGACCGTGCAACTGGTAAGCTTAATCCATCTAGATTTCTTGAACCATTCAAACTTAACTTAATACAACTAAATAATAGCAACCAAGATTTGAACAATGATAAGTGCGAGTGATAGAGTTGAAGTTGGTCTTCTCAAGGTCGATGCATCACCTTGACATACATAACTTTTGAGAAATTTAGGCACACACGTTTTTTCAGTGATAAAACTGTTTTCATTTGCATGCGAATATCCAAGTTGTTGTAACCGAGTGAATTTTTAGTACTAATTTCAAGGTTACTAGGTTAGATATTCGGTACTCTCCGGTATTTAGGAGGTCAAGTCGGCCCCCCTAACCTTGCGTAACTATTTTTCTATTCGTCTATAAAAGTAATGGGCTACAAGAGTTAATTATTTTAATATGAATTCTAAACTGAGGTGAAACATCTTGTATTCATTGTAACACGTTTTTCCAATAGTATTTTAAATCTTTTACCGTGTATAGCGGCTTGAATTCATACGCTATTTACATATCTCGCATCAGTGATTGTTGATGACCTCTAAGTAAGCTTGGAGAGTTATATGAGAAGCTTTTTTAGTTTCGCTTCTTAGCTTATATATGGGAAACCAAACATTTACCCTGGTATAGCTGCCTACAACTAGTTCGCAGTATGCGCTCTAATTTTTTATTGTTCAACATGAAATGCTAGGGCAAGTCGTGAGAGGAAGCTCACCGTTTTGCATTGAAACTTACCCATCATAACAAATCAAGTCGCGGAAACAAAAAAGTGACTTACGCCGAGGTCGAAGAATTGTCGAAGAATTCCCCTTTGAATTCAACAGACTCACTCGCAATGCTTTGGTCATATTATAGGCTGAAAAATATCATCTTCAAAAAAACAATTTATTTTTTGACTGTTGAAGACGAAAAGTCTGATCTTCTGTTGATCGCATCTAAAATTATTCAATAAAAAGTGGTGGAGCTAGTGAGACATAGTGCATGGGTATGGAATTATTTAGTGAGCAGAGCGACTCAACAGCTCTCGGATAACGTGCAAGATTACACTTACTCAACAAACAGGAAAGGTCAGAAAGAATGTCGAAAACAATCACCAGCCCAGAGACATTGTGTTAGTGGAAGAATGATATAAGCACCTTTCAGGTCGTCAGGTCGTCCAAACGTGTTGAGGGCGTAAAGGAACCGGTTAGCATGAAATCACCCGATAAATCATATGAAAAGGACAACCGGCGCAGAGAATCTGCAGATTTTGTTGTCGTTTCAAGATATTTTCCATAATTGTAATGCGTCCTTCATTTTTCCCATGTGTGTATCGAACGCTTAACAAATTGGCCTTCTACTCTATTGTAGGGTTGTGGGGTCAGTGTGATTAACGCTGGAATATTTGAGCTAAGAGGGGAGTTGTGCAGCAAGTGGGAAGTGGAGAGAACGTGACTAACATTGGATGGAGAGCTTTTGATGCTCATGTCAACAGCGTTATAAATGGGCGTGTAATTTTACCTCGATCAATTACCCCTCTACCTTCGAACTAAATAATAATTTATCAATCAATTTTTCACAGGTTCACCCTTCAAATATCATACAACATCATAAAATGTTACGCTTGTATGCCACTGTTGAATAAGTTTGGTAAGACAAACCTGTTCAATCAAGTGCCGAAACACATGTAGATAGGGTTTCAACCCATGACGATGGACGAAAAAGCTAAGTTGCACACATTTCCATCACAAACACACACCACGACCGGTTTTGTGCTGTTTGCACTCATCAGGTAGAGATTGTAACATCAGGATCCGCGTGCGATTGAAACAGTGGAGGAATGAAAAACAAGTCGCGATTGTAAGCTACTGTTAGATAAAGTTTGTATGAGCAACCTGTTCAATCACATGTGTCCAAACACATGAAGATAGGGTTTTAACCCATGATGATGAACGCTGTTTCAAGCGCACCCCGATCCTGATCCTACTGTCCCTACCTGATGAGTGCAAACAGCATGGAAACCGGTTGTATGGTGTGTGGGTGATGGAAATGCGTGCAAATGAGCTTTTTCTGTCATAAAATGTTGTTGGAAATATATTATATGTGTATTCTTTAGAACTTTACCAGCAGTTACACACACACACACACATATATATATATATATATATATATATATAGTATCGGGTGAGAGTGAGGCCGCAAATGACTGATGGCGTATATCTGATCACTTATCGCAACGTTCGGGTAATCGGTGCGACATTAACCACGATACCCCTCGCGTTCACTCACAAATCCCATTACACAAGAGAATGCTGATTGGTATATTACGCTCAACACAAATAACAAAGCACACTCCTCTCTTATATGGGCAAAACAACAACAACAACAACATCATCAAATATGTCTGTCCCGGTTGTCAATTCAATCTGATTTGTCAGTCGATTTCGTGCCATCCGGTATGACTCAAGCCCTTGTCACGCAGGCCTCGTTTGACCAACATTGACGAATTGAAAATCGTTCGATTGTGCGTGACCTTGTCCATCTTCTCATACTTCCCAAATTTTGTCACTCAAACAGTTCTGATACATTCCTTCCAAAACCCAAACTATTAAGAGTTTGCAATTGTCGTCGTCGAACTTTTCGGCGCTTCTTGCTCTTGTGTTGCTTTGGAGGGTAGAGTTCTGCATGTCATTCGAAAGCTCGTGATTAGTATTCATTGGTAATTCTCTTTGCATCTCCACAATACATCATCCACGCAGGTTCAACGATGCCTAGTTTAACATCACAGACTTAACTCGCATTAAACACAAACCGCTCCTTTTTACGTTCATAGGCAAACACTATGGCGCCTATTCGTGTGATGGATGCAAAGGATTTTTTCGCCGCTCTGTCCGACGCAATCATTCGTACTCCTGCCGTCACAAACGCGCTTGCATCATCACCAAGGACAAACGTAACCAATGTCGTTTCTGTCGTTTGAGAAAGTGCTTTCGAGCAGGAATGAAAAAGTCGGGTGAGCATGTTTGCGGAAGTAATCGCGAATCCGTACAAATTTCCCGTCTCGCACAAACTAATGTTGCAATGTTGCGCGATCTTGACCCAAGAAAAAGGCGAACATGTACATCAGGAAGTAAGATCTCACTTTTTTACGTTTGAGCGATGGCCTCCAGCGCAGAGTATCTCTCAAGAGAGTGCTTCACTCATGTACGAACCTGGAAACTCGCTGGTTAGATACAGCTTAAGTTTACGGGGATGATAATACATTTATAGTTCACTAATGTGAGCTTTATTTATGGCGTGTTTAGACGACACCTATTATTTCGAGAGTCTGTATGTCGGTATGTTCGTGTGGATCATAGCAAAAAGCATGGATCCAACTAGAAAAACGAAAAACAAACATGCGATTATCATTCTCAACTCCATTTCTATCATTGAGCAAACATTTAGCGATTTTCCGTCCAAAATAAACATGCATCTGTGATAGCCAATTCCGTTCGTCGTCGTTGAAGAGAAATCTAGGTTATATTTGCTAAAATACATGTTTGTTGCAGTTCACTAAGAAAGAAAGAAAGAAAGAAAGAAAGAAAAATGGCTTTATTAGAGTACACGAATTTTCAGCGATACAATTAATTCGACCACACGTAATAAAATGTACATTAAAAAAATACATGTCAAATAAAGACGATCCAACTTCAGTTATTATACTGTCAGTTTCTTCCTCAAATCGAGAATAACTTTTGTATGATCAACCAAATATCGAGCCAGGTAAGGAATAAAAGAATTTTTGAATTTCTCAGTTCTTACATACGGGAAGATATGTTGACTACGCGTGGCTGGGGACGATCTGCAAGCCACAAGGACCTCATGCAGTGGGTGTGCATTATCAGACGATATGACTCTGATCAATCTGTCACATTCACGAAAGTGGCGTTCGACGATCATATCACGAATAAACTCGAAGGAGGAAGAGCTCAATCTTGAAATTAATTCGATTCCTCTTCTGATCATCAAAAAATCCTTTTCAAAAAGACCAGGAAAATCTATAGGGGATGCGTAGATTAAAATGGGAACAATGCAAGAAAAAAACAAAACATCTAACTACATCAGGAGGAATAGCTAATGAACGCAGACGTTAGGCGTAAAATGATAACCTTCTAACCTTCAAGTACTGTGCAGTTACATGATCGGTCCATTCGAGACTCTGTGATAAAATGACGCCAAGATATTTGAAACATGCGCTTCTGCTGAAGTTCGAGCCATGGAAGGAAATCGTGGGAATTCCTTGAAGCAGAGTTTCACGACGCTGACCAGCTAAGTTTGAAAATATTAACTCTTTGCATTTTCGAGGGTTTAACGATAAGCCGAGCGAGGATGACCACTGGCCAATGTCATTGATAATAAATTCAGATGTAGGAGAGTCAGCACGTCTATGGTGGTCAAAAACAACAGCAATGTCATCAGCATATTTTAGAATAAGAGTGGAATGAAAGCAAGGAAGGCCAGAAATGTAGATAGAAAATAAGAAGGGGGAAAGTATTGCGCCTTGTAGAACACCGCGAGAAATCGTTACAGAATTTGACACTTTACCATTCACGGCAGTATACTGCACGCGGTCCTTAAAATAGGACGCTATCCAGTGAACTAGGTTCAGGGGTACACCACAATCATGAATTTTTTGAGCAAAGAACTTCTGATAACACTGTTGAAAGCGTTTGTGTAATCGAGAAAACAAACCTGTACCGCATTTGATTTTGAATCCAATGACCGGGATACATGGTCAGTTAGCAACGCGAGTGCGTCTACTGTCGAACGATTCTTGCTAAAATGACATTCGATAAACTCTTATAGGTAAATAAGAATATTTGGTCGTCAAGCTTGGTTATATCATCCGTAAGAACTCTCTCGTAGAAAGACGTATCATCGACGCGTCTACAAATAGATACTTATACTAATAAATATTCACTTTTATATTCAAACATTTAAGCCGAGATTAACAAAGCCTTTGTTATAGAAACAATATTCCCAAAGTCGAAGATAAATCCTCTTTGAGCTGCACGATCCTTTCAACAAGGCGTATTGTTTTGCCCCTCACGTGAAAATTAATTATTAAATTGATTGTAAGTTGAACAACCTTTGCCTGCAATATCATTTGGATCTTTTGTTCATTTCAATAAAAAAATTAAATTTGCACCAATTCCAAAGATTGCATATTTTAAGTATATCTTCACCTACTATGAAAAGTAAAAGTGTTCAGGAATAAATCAAGAAATTTGGAAACAAAAGTAAAACGCAGAATCGGTTAGTGTAGTTTATTGGCAACGTTGTTCTCTGGACACAGAAGCTTGCCCAGTCCAAGGAAGTCAGTTCGTACAGAGATCAGCTTTAGGGCTCAAATCCTTAGCTGGATAAAAAATAAATAGGTGATGGTAGGCGCTAATCTCGTTAAGATAGGCAGATGAAATCGAAATCAAATTAGGCATGCTGTGTAATCCATTAAATGTTTTGCTGTGTGTAGTTGGGATCGAATTCCGCTGAGTGGTTAACCTCTTTACTTCTTCTGCGTGTGCACACTGAGGTCATGCATGCTATTGTTTCTCCGCTGCAGAACTGAACGTCAGATTGTGGTGATGTCTAACCCATCCGCCTTGTTGACCGTATTACTACCAGCCTTTGTTATTCAAACCGCCTCGGCGTGCATTTGTTCTTCTCTCCTGATCATTTACTTTATCATGATGGACGCCATAATCTTTGCCCCAAGAGTATCCAGCTACAGCTGGATTACGTATCGGTGATTTTTATTAACTGAAATTGCCCGGTTGCTTCTGATTCGCATTCGTTTTCATTTAATCCTCGTACTAACTTTTCTAGATGTGTTAATACGGGAGTGATCTGTCTTTTTTATATGTTGCTTGTACACCTGCATTCTACTTATTCTCGGGGGGTGCTCTAGATAAGAGATACAGAAACTGTTGCTCGCCAAATGTTTTACGCATTTTGGTGACGGATAATTTACCTATTTCAAATGGCGTTCAATTAGGAATTTGTGGTAGCCATGCTCAGCAATTAGACGAGTAATATCTTTTTGAGCTTGCTTTTTACCTTAGCATCGCTGCTCAAGTTTTCTACTTTCTTAAACGGCGAGTTCACAACAGACTTAAATAACATTTTGTGATGTATATCTCAAAGCAGCACCCGTGTCCATAGTCTTACGATATACCGTAGTTCTTTATTTACCGTTCATCTTTAAATCGAAAGATAGATGAGCTTTTCGTCAAACGTTCCTTTTGCTTGTAGAACTGCCCATTATACATGGGATGGCTCATATTTAAACAAATCATTATACCATTAACCATGTGCTGTACGATCAGTCAAGGTGGTATCTGGGGTAATCGAGTTTACAGATAATTTTAGAGCGCTCATACTTTCCACATTTGTGAATATGGATCGAACGTCAAAGCTTACTATCTTCTCATTATTCTCAAGTGTTACGGTACTTACGCGACAAATGAAATAGAAAGTGTTCTTGATGGAATGATTTGTATACCCAACTTGCGATTTCAACAACTGACTGAAGTGCATAACTGATACGTGTGTTGTTACGCACACCTACATGAGTGAGATCCGAAAAGAAACATACTGAGTTCCGTGGTACCATGAAAAACAGGTGACTCCGCATATCACAGAATTTTAAAAAGTGTTTCTATATTTTTCGGTTTCGCATGCGTAGACGGGAAACTTCAGACGGAATTAGAACAATAATATATCGTACGGAAGACTGCGAGGTCATGGCGATCCCCATATCGAGTACAGTCGATCAAATATTAGCCCACGATTTCTCCCGGTTCCCGGTCGAGATATCAATTGTGTTACGCAACTGAATCCTACCCCAAGGTCATTCACGCGAACGATAACCAGTTATGGGGCTCTCACCACGTTCAGCCTGATATACCGACCTCGCCAAATTGCAAACACAGGATGATTTTCTTATTCTGTCCAAGTTGTTCAACGTAGTCTGTTAATGAATCCATTTAAGGCTCAGCAACCTAAAAATCATGTGAGTTCGCGATTGTTATCGTCGGTCATTTTGATGATTGCAAATCTAGCATTTGGCAGGAGAAGGACATTGTACAAGTCAGATGTAAGATTTTTAATAGCACTTATCACTAGGACGCTTCGGGCATTCGTTTTACTCTCTGAAACACGGACACTATTAAAGCGATCATTAGAGTGAGCCAATCAGCAGGATGCACGTAGGAATTTAGGTCAATTTTCGGTTCTTACCTTTCTCGGTATAAATCTGCCTATCTTCTGATTTGACGACAAAGATATTTGCATAGTAATCTTGTGGATAGTCTAGTGTCAGTTTTTTGCTGAGAAGTTAAGATGTAAGCATTATAGACACTATAAGAATAACTTCAAATTTCCTCATCCCAACTACCATGAGGGGATAATTGTAGAATCATTCCTTCTCCTACCTTTGTGCGACTATCTCCTCCTGGAGGATGAGTCACCTTCTGTGAAGGGTCTTGGGAATTGGGGTACAAAGCGGCGTCCCCAGCATCACTCGGCATTTGTTCGAGTCAGCTTTTCTAGCCTTTGCTCAACCAAGTGCGACATGCAAGGCAGCAGGGAGTTGCCAGAAATAGGTGGTGTGTACCAACTAACCGTCTACGAGACTTTGCTCCAGATTTTTCCTCAGGGTTTTCTCTCGAAGCCTCTCCAGCGATCGGGTATCCCGCAAGGCAGAGGTGGTTCAAAATCGGGGTTTTCCTTCTCTTAGATGAAATGCCCTCCCAGGCTAACGAGCTCCATCTGCCCGAAGCAAACTGGTTTTCAGGCGCCAGTCACTCGCCCTAGCCCCTACTCCTGTTGGTAGAAGCAGTTCCTCCGGGATCGGGGAGCCACTCGTGCAGGCCAGAAGCTGACAACATCTTTCTCTCGCAATATTAAAGCATTCGAATGTGTGAATCAGAATCAGAATTCATACATCTGCATAGTAAAAGCAATCAGTTCAAATTAATAAGCTTACCAGCTGGGCCAAGATTGTGTTGACAGCGACGGTTTTAAGCATTCACATAAATCAGTGCCTCAGAATTTTGCTTGTGGCTATAATATCGAAAACTTCGGCAACGTACCCGGCGAGAATCCTAGAATAACTCATTTTCTCGTCGACGTTGGATTTGAATTGGCCAGAGCCCTCAAACCCCACTAGAATTATCCTTAAAAATGTATTTTCACTGATCCCGCTGAAACAGGAATGTACCCTGAGAATCAATAAATGCCGAGGTGTCAATGAATATATGAATAAAATTCACGGTGTTGGTGCAACTTATATTTCTGGTCCACTACAAACTGACAAAATTGGCAGGAGATCGACTGGGGTGGAACACTCTCATTGTTGGATTATTCCCCACTGGGGGAAAATAGCTGTAGTTGCTATGTGAATAAGTAGTTGAGGACGTCAAGTTTAACCCAACGATATGTTCTCATCGAAAATTGTGTGCGTGAAACTTTGAGATGAATGCACTTTTCCACATTTTAGCGGTTCAGAATGAACGCGACAAAATCAGCAATCGTCCAATGTTCCTCGACACAGCTGCCTCGGGTCAACCGTTGTTGGATCTACAGCAGCTCATGCAAGCTGAAGCAAGCGCCCATCATGTGAGTAAAAATAATCAATAAAATAATCAGATGATTTCCTCTTTGAAATGTTGTCAAATCGGACAGTTTTAGAGCACATTAGGACGAGCAATACTTTATTCTAAGCCCTGGCATGAGTGTCTGAAAACTTTGAACGCATTGACAATCGTTCATTCTGGTACTTGTGTATTCTGTGATAATGAGAAATTTTCAGATGCCTAAATCCACAGTCGGAAACGAAGTGGTACCTTGTCTATCCGGGGAAGTGACACATTTAATTCATCATGTCGACAACACCGGAGGTAGTCAACAACATTAAAAGCCCCCAAATGCTTAATTAATACTAAAAATATGTATGCTGCATGAGAATAACTCATTTAATTCCGTTTCTTGACTTTTATGGCTAAATTAGTAGCCTCATGTCCTCATGTTTCATTATTTGTAAAGAATAGCCTATTCTCATACACAGAATACGTGACTGTGGTTTATATACTGTTTAAACCGCAAGAAGCTGTAAAGATGGACCATATCACGTACCTGGCAGGGTGTTTGACCTAAGTGCCCAAATTCGCGATCATTTGAATTGGATCCACACGCCTGCATGGCATCCTGCAACAATCTCTCTTGAGCATTATGATCAGCTAGATGGATCGCTCACTTCAAAAGATTTCTAACTTCTCTTGCTCTAACAGCAAACATTTTAGCCACAACTAACAATGCTTATGTTTGTGTGCATCAAATTGTATTCGGTTTAAAATTCGGATTCAATGGAGATATGTGCAAAGTGTTACTATATTTGAACTCTTTACGTTAATGTATCAACTATGATTTGCAAACGTTGTTGACGAATTTATGAAATATGTTGAATACGATCAGTTATTTTCGGGACCTCAGCAGTTGCTCATTCAAGCTACTAATATCGCTGGACGGTTGGATCCAAGCAATGGACGAATGTCATCCGATTCATGACTTCCATCTTGATATTTCCAAACCATTTAATTGCTTAAAAATCCGCAAGCTACGACAAAAGAAGCAGGTAAGACTTGATATAACCGGAAAGATGTTGATTCAATTAACTGACTACCTGACAAGTTGCTTGAAAAACACTGACGGATTTCTCAAAATCTCTTCGGCCCGATTTCCGTTTTGGCCCACGTCAATGAGATATCAGGACTTGTTCGTTGTAACATACCATTGTTCGCGGACAACATCATTTTATGTATTTGCATTTGTAACAGAGAAGACACCGTCTGAGATTACAGAAAGATCTTGATGCTCTTCATATTTGGTTGTTGAATAACAAATTGCCTTTTAAAAATGCTAATTTGCATGCATTTCTATCACACAACCCGCGATCGGTTTTGTGCTGTTTGCATTCATCAAGTATCGTTAGTACAATAGAGGTCGCATGCGCTTGAAACAGTGGAAGAATGGTAAACACGTTGCGCTTGTATGCCACTGTTGGGTAAGGTTGGCTCAACATATAGTTGGGATGAAACAAATAACCATGAACAAAAATTCTTATTTGCAAGCATTTCAATCGCACATACCCCATGAACGGATTCGTTCAGTTTACACTTATCAGGTAGAGATAGTAGGATCAGGATCCGCATGCGATTGAAAGCGGTTGGAAGAATTGTAAACAAGTTGCGTTTGTATGCCACTGTTGGATAAGGCTTGTACGACCAACCAGTTCAATCATATGAAACCACACTCATGCAGACTGGGTTTGAACCCATGACCATGAACAAAAAAGCTCATTTTCATGCATCTCCCACACACCCACACCCCACGGCCGCTTTATTGCTGTTTGCATTCATCAGGTAGGGATAGTAGGATCAGGATCCGCATGCGATTAAGAGCGGTTGGAAGAATGGTAAGCAAGTTGAGTTTGTATGTCACTGTTCAGTCACATGTGCTCATGCACATTCTCTTTTAAGTTCAGCAAATGTAAGTCAACTAAATCGTCGGTTTAACATGAAAGATATTCCCATACACGATTGAAAATTCCGGTGAATAACAAATTTTGGTGTCTGAATTTGCTCCAACTCAATTTACTTAAATTACTATTTGTCTGTTGCGATGCCGAAAGCCATATCGTGAAAATCTCTACTCCATTTACCTTGTTGACCTTATGTCACCAAGCCTTTGTGATTTACACTACCTCTATATGCAGTCATCTTATTATATATGGTTTTGCCGAAATTTGATAATTTTTTAAAAAAATTCCAGCCCATCTCAACATTGACCAAACACTAATCGTTATTTTTCCATTCGTTTCAAGGCGATGGAGAATAATCCGGCGATTCTGCTTCTGAATGAAGCTCAGAACAAAAAAGACAATCACGAAAGCAATGATAATCCCTTTGCTGATGTAATCGATATTTGTGATTCAATGAAAACGCAGTTGAATTTTCTAATTGAATGGGCGAAAAATTTGCCGAGTTTTAGCACATTGGCAGTGAGTGATCAGGTAGGGTAGTGATTATTAATAAATTTTTCATACATAATTAATCGGTATATATATATATATATATATTGCTAGTGCCTTTCTTCGGATATAAATATGATTTACATTGCATCGAGATTTAAATTGAAATTAAACAGGTTGCTGTGCACAAATGAATTCATCGATTTTGTGCTGTTTGTACTCATCGGGCAGGGACAGCAGGATCAGGAGCTTAAGAAAGTAGAAGAATGGTAAACAAGTTGCGCTTGTCTGCCACTGTTGGATAAGGTTGGTACGACCAACCCGTCCAATCACATGCGCCTGTGCACATATAGATGGGGAAAAACCCAGAACCATGCATGCATTTGCTTCCCACTCACAAAGCTCACGACCGGTTTCGTGCTGTTTGCACTCATCCGGCAGGGTCAGTACGCTCTGGATCCTCATGCGCTTGAAACAGTGGAAGAATTTTAAAAAAAACGTTGCGCATGTATGCTACTGTTGGGTAAGGTTGGTACGACCAACCTATCCAATCACATGAGCCCGCAATCATGTAGATCGGGTTTATGCGCATGACCATTGACCAAAAGTGCTCATTTGCATGCATTTCCAACACACACACGACCGGTTCTGTGCTTTTTTACTTCATCAGACGATGCTTAAGATTGATTGGGTCCGTGCCTCTAAGGGATTGAGCGAAACGTTTTACCTAATAAAAAGATTTCATACACAAATAAACATCCCAATTTTCATGAGAGCATACATAATTTCAACATAGATGTTCCCTTTCACTGTCGAAATTTAAGCTCTAAAATACATGCATGTATCTCATCAATGTCCAGCATAAAAAAGGAAATCAATCAATCACGTGATAGATTTTCTTTCATACGTAATTAATCGATATATATATATATATTGTTATTGCCTTTCTTCGGATATATATATATATATATGATTTACAATACTTCGAGATTTAAATTGTGATTAGCTAGATCCTTGTGCGCAACTGAATTCTTTGGTTATTCTATTCCTTCGGTTGCCCCGCATACTGAACTTCAAATGGAACAACTTAGTAGTTACTCTGACAATCTGCTTTTCAATTTCTGTGTGTAGCAAGAGGTTATCCGCAACTGTTGAACCGAGCTACGTGTACTGGTTACACCTGGCAGTTTTAAACAGTGTCGATGGGGGCGAGAGAATCTCTTGATGATGAATTTCGTTTTGTTCATGCTCATTCCTTTTCTGCCAAGACGAAAACCATTTCATTAGTCACAGAAGATGTTTTGGAGAGTAAGCAATGAAGGCTGCGCTGTCAGTAAACTTGACTTCATGGATTGACACAGCTTACCTCTGTTTTTTATTCTAAAAAATATACCTTCAGTTTGCATCCTGAACGTGTTTGAGTATCAGAGTAAAACAATACCGAACAGCTTGTGGTTTCGAGTATAATCAAGAATATAAACATGTAGATAACCGTTTCTCGGTTAAGCAAGCGGCATCTGCAACAACTTTTGGAAGTAAATAAAAATCAGATCGAAGCCAAGTAGGTTTCCAATCACGTAGACAAAACACACGTGATTTGTATTTGATAGAGCGTTCGATAATTTTGACGATTTGAAAGTTTCATCAGCTGAGCAGATCAAACTCCATTTCGCGCATCTCAAAGGTCAAGTATCGTGTTGCAAATTGATTTAATATGCGTGTTGGTCAGTATTTTATCATGATATGGTTCATACATTTTGGTTAACTGAATTCAATTAATGCTTGCTGTGGTAATCTAAAAGCGATTTCTGTGGAAAACTTGAGATTTTGGCTGTTTGGATATCAAATTTAACTTTGCTATCGACAGAATAATAAAACCCATAAGTTGATTGATATACAGATAATGGACATTGTAATAATTGTCTATTCAAAATAATGATAATGATGATAATAAATGCTCTGATAGTACTAATAGATGAGTGTGTATAAATATCGCTATATCGATAATGAAAAGAGCACAGTTTGCAAATAGTGGGTGGATATGCGAACCCTGTTGATAAAATAAAGCTTAACTTGTATGCAACGGTTGGATAATTAACCAACCTCAGGATCAGGATCCGCATTCGCTTGAAACAGTGGAAGAATGAAAAACAAGTTGCGCTTGTATGTCAATGATTTATAAGATTTCAACAACCAACCTGTTTAATCGCATGTGTCCAAACAGATATAGATATGTTTTAAACCAGGATCATGAAGATGTGTAGACATTCCATTTACTTCGAAGTTTCTCACAGGAGTGTATAGGGACGTTGATACCTGATTCAATGCTGTAGCTAACTTCTCACAGGAGTGTATACGGACGTTGATACCTGATTTAATGCTGTAGCCAACTTCTCACAGAAGTGAATTTGGACGTTGATACGTTATTCAATGCTGTAGCCAACTTCGTAACTTGGTTAGCTTAAGTAATAGTTGGAACAAATCATATATTATGTTTCGTAGAGTGATTGCAGAGTTACTTGTATGATTCTTTGTACCCTACTGGTATAGTGTTCTCCAACTCCAACTGTCCCTACGTGATGATTTCAAATAGCACGAAACCGGTCGCGGTGTGTGTGTGTGATGAAAATGCATGCAGATGAGCATTTTTGTCAATGGAATGTTTATTGTGCAAAATTATTGCTCAACATAATTGACAACACATAATTTGAAAATCATTCTTTCTCTCTCGAGACGTATTATGACAGAAGACAAGCTCTTCTTGCATGTTGCATAGGCATTCCAAAAGCTGTCGATCACAGTGGTCTATTAGTGTAACTGAAAAGCATTGATTCATGATTATAAATGAACGTCGACCTGTGTGAAATCGAAAGCAACTATCTAGTGGTTGATCCAATGCTCGAAGAGACGAACCAATGTTATAACCTATCAACAGCACATGTGGTGTTGTACCAGGATCTGTACTCGTGCAGACATTATTTTTCGCTACGCACAGAATATATTCCACAATTATCAGCAAGTGATCCTGAGCCGTTTATTGAGCTCAACGGCTCAACGAGCTTTAATAATTAGTGATATTGATTGCTTTAATGCGCGTTTACATTCAATTCATGCCAATATTGAAGTTGGTACATTATTATTGATTTCTCCATTTCGACACCATACATACGTGTGGCAGCAGTCGTCGGAGAAATATTAATGACAGCTTGGCATAGTTGGGTGTGTGAACTCATATCACCTGAACACATTTGAACTGAATAAACCGAAGATGATCACTTGAACTCTGAGGCATAGCGGTCTGATAAGTTATCGGAAAAGATAGCAATCCCCAACTCTTTGAAAGCGATGACCATCAACTGCACTGATAAACCAAAAAGATTAAATGCATTGGTGTGTTCAAAAAATGCTCATTTGCATGCATTCCCATAACACACACCTCACGACGGGTTTCGTGCTGTTTGCACTCATCTGGCAGAGACCGTACGATCAGGATCATCGTGATTCGAAACAGTTGAGGAATGACAACATGTTGGCGCTTGTATGCCTGTTATGATGGATGTATCGTGGATATTGCAGCAGAGACAGTCGTTGCGTTCTATCAATCTATGCGTTGTTCTTGACCCAACAGTCAGGAAAGACAGAACAATGCAGGAATGAAACGTTTATCGGGAGTCCAAGGTCCAAGCGCCCAGTGTGTGCGTTTGACCGTGGATAAGGTTTGTATTTATATGGCAACAAGAGAGTGAACGTGTAAGAGTACACCATAATCGTGGGAAAGTGCATAGTAGGAACGATGGAAGTTGGTTGCCATGGACGAGTCAGACAATTTGAATGTAGTGAAGATGGAGGTTTGTTGCCAAGGCACAACGTGACTCACGCAAAAGCAATTTTTCTCCGTTTCTAAATTTGGTCGATCAAGTAATCCAGCTTGTTGTATTCGTTAGGAGGGATGGGGTTGGCACGACCAACCTGTTCAATCGCATGCGCTTATGCACATGTAGATTTGGCAAAATTCTTAACCATGAACACAAATACACATTTGCATGTATTTCCTTCACACATACACACCCCACAACCGGTTTCCTGCTGTTTGCACTCATCAGCTAGGGATAGTAAGATCAGGATCCGCATGCGCTTGAAACAGTGGAGGAATGGTAAACAAGTTGCGCATGTATGCTACTGTTGGATAAGATTGGTACAACCAACCTGTCCAATCACATGAGTCTACAATCATGTAGCTGGGTTTTATACCCATGACCATAGACCAAAAATGCACATTTGAATGCATTTCCATCACACACACACGACCGGTTCTCCGTTTTTTTTTACTTCATCGGACGATGTTTGAGATTGTTTGGGTTCGTGCGTGTGAGGGATTGAGCGAAACGTTCCACCAAATGAAAAGATTATATACACAAATGAACATCCCAATTTTCATGAAAGCATACATAATTTCAACATAGATGTTCTCTTTCCCTGTCTAAATTTAAGTTCTAAATGCATGTATGTATCTTATAAATGTCCTGGATGAAAAATGGATGAAAATGATATTATCTAGCCTGAAAAAGTCAATAAATTTATTTTTTGATCACATTCGTTTTATTGAATAGTTTTCACGTTTTGGTAACAGCTTTTTTTTAGGTTCATCTATCAAAATCTCTTAGGCATATATTTTGTAGCTCACATCCCCATTCCCTACACAACACAATTTTCGGAATCATAAAATGCCTGGGAAGTCAACTTCTGGTGTAACTTTGTGACTCATATTAACCAGAATGCAAAGTTCAAATTTATCCTTCATAAAGCGCTTCTTTCCAAACAAAATAAGCGCTAATGTCACTTCTTCCTTATCCGTATTCGCGCGTAATGCGTATCTAAATTAAGGGGAGCAGGCGAATCGGTTAATGCTCATATACATTGTTTGATGATAGAATACGTTTTCATTCTCTGGTCTGTTTGTCGGTTTATTTTTGAACGCTCGTCCAACCTTCGTATATGTATCGTTAGTAGGTCGTGATTTCAAGAAACCACTAACTATTTGAATCCCATCATACAATCTTTGTCCTACTAATTGCGACGTCAATTTGTTTATTAATGCGATCGCTGAAAATTCGTGTATTCGAAAATGTTGAAATTCTATTCCATTATCCATTGGAAACCGGACATTGTTAGGCAAAATGCAGAGCTAACCTTAGCGTAAAGAAACCCCACAGTGGATCACAAGCAGCCAATCAGCTAACGGAAATGATCAGTTATCCGTGTGTTCACGTCTAATTCACTTATAGGACACCAAAGGTTTCTGACTTGCAGTCATCATTGAGCTTTGTTTTTAGTGTGGCTTAAAATAGTGAACTACTGTAAGTGTTATTGTTGGCCACCCTCTGTCGATGTTGACCATGAATGCACATCACTATTGAATGATGATTTAATACTCCGCAGCTCCTAGAATGACTAAACAATCCGATTCGAGAGTTACAATTTATCCCGCTGCGCTCTCTCTATCGTCGGCCGGTTGCACGCCGGCAGCGTGATCTACGTTCCGCAGCCAAGAGCTGTATTCGCTAATTTCCAGCCTGCAGGTCAGAACTCAGAACTCAGAAAATTTTATGCTAGAAAAAGCATTAAGCTTAACAATAACCATAGGATGACAAAGTATATAAAATATATAAAAATATATATATAGAATATCTCAAAAATCCATAGGGGCACTCGCATACCGTATTGTTAGTTATGAACTCATCGAGTTTGGAAGCGAAAAGCTCAACAGATTCTGATCGTGTGATTTCTTCAGTCAAATAGTTCCAAGTGAAACAAATTCTTACCGAGAAAAAATTACGACATATATCCTATCTAGAATGCGGAATGCCTAAAGCCTTCGAATGTGTTGGTGTTCGAGTAAAATCATTGGGCTTTAGCAAGTGTTTAAGGGGATGGTTTACAGAATGCAGGATTTTGAATGTCAACATAAGATCACTACGTATCCGCCATTGGGTAAAATCGTGTAGGTTCAGTTTTAACATTCGCTCTGTGAAAGGCCAATTTCTGTACCGGGAGACCAACTTTGTAGCACGATGATAAATCCTGTCGAGTAGTTCGATATCCTCCCTTAGCCATGGTGCCCAGGCTTGAATGGAATATTCCATAACAGGACGTATATACGTGTTAATTACCCGGGGTAGGGTTTCGGGCGTAAAAATCCGGAATATTCTTTTGAAAAGACTCAAGATACGGCAAGCTTTATTGTACACCATCCGGCAATGAGGTCCAGGCTTAAGGTTAAACGAAACCCAGATACCAAGATCTTTTTCTGCTGTGGTCCAGACGAGATCTTGCGTGCCAAGTTGATATGTGTGGTGCAGAGATTTTCCAATCTGCAGCATTTTACATTTCGCAGGGTTAAATGGTAACTCATTTAACTGGGACCGACGAAATAAGATGCTTAGATCCCGTTGTAATGCCATACAGTCATTAACAGACCTGACACGTTTCCATATTTTAATATAGGTGGCACTATACACAGTGACTGCAAAGTGATTTGATTAAGTCACGCGATTCGAGACCAAATCGTAATCCCTGTTCTAACGTTCATTACGTTGTTTGCAAAGGCTTCAAGGACACTCAAACCAACATTAACCACGAAGCCCGAAATGCCAATTGCATACCAGAGGTCAATGTGTCCATCTCTCAGCTACCAACATAAAAGAAGGCTAACTGGCCAAAGCATAGTTATCGCGTACACGGCAAAAAATAAAGCACAAGCCTGTCTTTATAGTCAAAACCTCGTTATCCAACATTGTCCTCAATATCTCTGTACGGGTTGTCACATGTCACTTTAACTGAGTTATCAATCGATTTCGAGCAACGGATTCACTGTAACCAACAACACACTGACCTTAACGAAGTTCTCATCGTTTATTCTCCATCTCCTCATGTTTTCAACAATGTTGTCTCTCGAACCGATCTCATGCAATCCTCGCAAAACTCGAATAATCACGGGTTTGCGATTATCATGGTCAGTCCTTTTGGTGTTTCCTGTTCTTAGATTGTGCCGGAGGTAGTGTTATGCTTTGAAACACCTGTTTATCAGATTGACACAGTTTGTTGCTTCCTTGTTATGGGACCCGGTAGTACCATGATTAACATTCTATATACTGATAGCTGTGGTCCAATTCAATTGAACACTCATAAGATTGACTCATTTTCAGATCGCCCTTTTACAAGCCCATGCTGGAGAAATGCTTATTCTTGGAGCCGTGTGGCGATCACTGAGCACTGCGTCCATTTACAACACCTCCACCGAAGAAACAGGAAGCGGAGAACATTCAACCGAAACCAATGAAGCCAAGGACTCGAAACCGTCTACAGAGGAATGCGAAAGTCCAAAACTTATTCTGCTTGGCAATCGACGCATTATATCGAAGGATAGTAGTCGACCAGAAATTGCGGAGATTGCTAGGAGAATTCTCGCAGAATTGTACCTCCCGATGCAAGATTTGTGCTTGGAAGACTCGGAGGTGGCTTGTCTTAGAGCCATTGTATTCTTCGATCCTAGTGAGTTAAACTTGGTAAATTAGTCAAAAATTACGTTATTGAAATTAATATTCAAGCAAATGGTTTGGAGTATGTACTATTTTATATTAGGTATTATATCGTAGAGGTGTGTACTACATTAGCTAAGATTATCAACCATGAGCATTTGGAAAATATGCAGTACACCAACCTCACCACACGAGAGGAAGAAACACCATAACAACCGATTATACTCCATCTTGAACCCGTGATAATTCGTGTTTTGAAAGAGTTGCATGTGAAGTGTTCGAGCGGCAATATCAACACGAGGAGACGGGCATCATCAGTCGCTATCACACGATACGCAATTCATCACAGTTGTCCAAATGAGCCTTGCGTGGTGAGGGCTTCAAGCGTACCTATTGCCACGAAATCGATTGGCATACCAGATCGAACCGACGACAGGGACAGACATGTTAGTTTCCCTGTGTGGTTACTTGATTCGTTCATATAATATTCCTGTATGTTTCATTCTTTTTCATGTGGGTAATAAGCGTGTTTGACCCATTGGCGTTCTCTTGTCGTGGATGAACGCAATTAGCGTTGCATAGGTTGACCTCAGGGATAAATTGCAATGTAATCGACAAGTTGATGTGTTGGGGGACGTGGTGAATGCTGGATCGAGCGTTCTCGAAATCCGCACAAAAAACGGAATGGACGTTGGACTAGGGAAAACGAATTGGCCTCGACGGGCGTGACAGATTCATCATTCCCAACTCACCTCTACAATATTACGCTTATTACTTCTACGTAGCGGGTTGATGATACTCACTCAGTCAGTTATTTTATGGGAGCTTTTGATTATTTTTTGGCCCAGTGGTATATTGAAATAAGCAATAGAATGTCTTTATTAACCAGAGCGTCCATGTGAGCATGTGGGTGTTTGAAATCATTGGCAAAGGTCAAGGTTATAGGGTCCGAATATCCGTTGCAGTGTGCTCAGCGGGTGAAGAATATTTGATTTTCTGATTTAGGGGATTGTTTGAATCACAAATTAGTGCTGTTGCTTGAAGTAGGTAGCTTTTCAACAAACGGTCCCATATGACACATATTCCCTGGCGTCAATTTAAGCCACGTTAATAAAAGGCAGGTTAAACTACTCGATTCGCAGCCCATACTCTGCAAAAGTGTCACAGGTTTCCTACAATCATGTTGATATCTTATAGCATAAACGTACTTAAAAACTCATCTACATCATAAAATATGGTTCAAGTTTGATTAACGCTCTTTGAAACTATTTTAATAAACTCTTTCGACCCGATGTACATTTCCGGCTTGTTTAGTGCATAGCTTTTCACCGGCATCTCATACATGATTGGGGCTATGAATATACAAAATCTTTACAAGCTCCAGTCAAATGTTTATACATTGCAAGGACCTCACACCCGGTTTCCTACTCAGTTTCGCATCCAACCGGTAGGGATCCGGATTCCCATGTTCAAAAACAGTGAAGGAGCAGTAAACAAACTTTAAACTCCTAAGCCGGTGGTTGAATAAGATAAGTGCCTTTTGCATTACTTGTGCACGTGATACAACCGGCTGTTTGTGCCGGCCTTATTGAAAAAATAGTTTCAAAAATCCGGGCATGTTCACAATCGTTTCAATGATTACCGAGCTTAATCGGACTGTCGGTACCTGATGAGTGGTAACAAAATATCTTCGGCTTCAATATAAAGACCACGCCTTCCGTAACTCCTTGGCACGCAATATCGAAAAAATAGTTCGCAGAACTTTCACCTCTGGAAATGTTAGATAACCTTCACCAGCAAATCAATAATCAGAGAGCAGTCTAAAGACCAGCTAGCAAGTCAGGCAACCTTAATGTGTATTTTTCACTTCGCATGCCTCTGTGGAGCAGGATACATTGGCCGGACGACGCGAAATTATCAAAGCCAATGTCAGAACATAAACCTAGTA
>JACCGJ010017108.1:0-40740 GCA_013407085.1 Atriophallophorus winterbourni
ATGCCTATCAGAATGCCTTTCTCTAATACGTTCTCATTTTACACGTTGGACATATGCAACTGATCAAAGTATACAGAGTGATAACGGTAGATTAGGATATCAACTAGTTTTAAATTAACCCAACTGAATTTTCGAACATATTATAACATATTATGACAATGTTCACTCAAACATGTCATTTGAATTATAGTTGGAAAGAAATTTATGTGCAACGTTTCACCTGTGACATAAGCTTCGGCAAAACAAGTTAGATAATCAGCCTAGGAATATGTCTAATTACCACTCGATCTATCATCGCTGCTTTTAGATCAGTCTTTGAGTTGCTCAACACTGCAATTATACGCGTCAGAAGTTAACCACTTTGAACAAAATTCATAATGGAATACCACTCTGTCAAGTGCTCAAGATGATTACTATTGCCTCTTGTGTAGATGAATAAAATGTGAGCAAAACGCTACTTGACCGCGTTACTTATTTAGTTTTAAACTTGTGAGAGACAGTGTCAATTGACCTTGATCATGTCCATTTTTGTATCAGAATTACGTGAATACGCACAAATGGACCAATGATCCTGGTATTTCTATCTTGACTTAAAATCACATAGGCTTATTATATGCTGCTTAACGATAACATGTCTCCTACTGTGACGATTGATGAAAAGACTGTGTCGCGGATTTATCTGATTAAACAATGATATCAACGTACTTTATTGTTCACATCCCGATTAATATCTACAACAGGTTTCTGGATATACTTAGAGAGGCATCTTCACGCCAGAATATAATAACGCCGTAAGCATGTCAAAACGTAGCCTCGAGACGCGAGGGATTATCAATCCTTCATTCATGAATCAGTCTTGGCGGAGCACGTGTTAGATAAAGTTCACCACGTCGCTTTAGACAATGTAGAGGTAGAAAGTCGTGGTTTCAATACATATGGTGGATGGCTACATGCAGAGGCGGTCAAAATTTGCAGGTTACGATTTGCAGTCAATAAGGTGAATGGGGCAGAAATGTCTACGGTCTGAGGGTCATCACTTATTTGAGCGCAATTTAGTTGATATTTATCTCAAAATCAAATTTGATTTTTCAAAATACTGTTAACCCTATCAGCGTTAGATCAACAATTTTACACATGTGAGTCACAGTGTAAACTCACCTCGAACCTGTTATCTTATATAGGGTGGACTAGAATGTACACCAGGTTATGCAAATCGACCACTAGTCCTGGTCTTCCCACGTGATATAATACCTCCAAATTTACTATAGTTTGCGTAGAGGTAAGGTTCAAATTGTAGTGTGTGGAATGCTATTCATCCATATCCCCTTTCATGAAAATCACACTTAGTCTGATGTAGTTTCTTTGTCAGAAACGAAACCTTGCCCAGAAATTACACTAACCGATTGTATTTACACTACTTTTCACCATGACTACATGATCGATCGCACAAAATGTCCAATCATTTGCTTTCAATCAATCATGTTTGACAGTGGCTTCAAATTCTAAGTTTGTTTATGACATCTTCACTGTAACAGGACTCGTTAAAACTGATATCATTGTCTCCTATTCAATTTGGCAAGCAGCAATAAATCGGTTGCTAAGTTGAGATGTGAGTAACACCTACAGGACTTTCATGATCGTTTTAAGCGCTTCAGCCGGAATAATTATGTGCTTCTGTGTTCGAACATCGTGTTTCGTTTTACAAACCATGATTTTACACATATTCGAAATCCCTACATTCTTAACTAAGGAAATCATTTTTGATTTCATAAGAAAATTATTGGTCAAATAAAAATTTGTGCCGCGATTCCGGCACAGATTACTTCATGGACGAAATTGGTCCGCATGACATTGTATCTGAATTCGAGAGTGATAATATCACACAATACATTCACAGCAATATGATATACATATTCTACAAGCACATTTTACTAATTTTTTGTTTTCGACATACGTAATCAGACCTGGCTCAAACATATTTTGAGACACTGAACAGCCGGGCTCTTCCACTCAAAAGATACAACTCTCCGTGCAACTAAACAGATAGTTACGACTGTTTTCAAACCCAAACATTTCAAACTGGGTGAATCTCACTAAGGAACGTAATAGTGATCCTGACATTGTCATTTTTGTCCAATTAAGTTATATTCAAGATGCCTAAATCAAACAGCTTTCATTCCTTATTGTACCTGGTTTATATAGTCAAGGTTTGGGCGTTATACAATAGTTTGCTTAGAAAGCACGTGCCATAGTCCAAACTTATTTTATCCGTAGTAATTTCGTAAATTTTCCAGACAATCTATCTCAGTGTCTAGCCGAATGCCATCTGACGCAGCTCTCACGAGAGACATGTCTGGTTACATGCCAACGAAAAGCACCCCATCAGCTAATTTGGCTGGACTTGTATTCAAGCTATATTAACTAGAGCGTTGAAAAACAGCTTTTCACTGACCAATACACATCGAATCTTGACTTGTGTTCCCAAAAGATCCATATTGACAAAGTTCGTGCGTAAGAAATCATTTTGGGTCCTCCACCTGTAAACGAAATTTACGTGTGTAGGGAGGATTCCAATGGAAGATGTGCAAAATATTTCATACTTTTACTAGGATTAAACTTAGTTTATATTTTTTGATCTGCACACTCTTGGGTTTACTTAAATTGTTATACAAAATTAAGATATATTGGTGAGTTATATAAGACACTCTCCATTCCTGGTAGGAGTATTACCGAAATTTTCTCCGGTTGGTGCAATTTTTCAAAGACTGTCGTGAAGTCATGTAATAATACATTGCTCGCTACGTATCCCATACCGTTTAATCAATGATCGCGTTTGCATCAAATGCCACAATGAGTTTTGTTTTTTTGTAACGAAGCTAGAAACCAAAAAATTCAAGCTCAACCGAGGTCTTTGTAATTTAACACTGATTTATGACATTTTTTATTAATTGACCAGTAAATAATTCTAAATTCTAATTCAAGCTAAACCCTGTCAATTGGATCGATATCGTTAATCATAGCTTGCGTATCACGTGCCTAAAACAAAAAACGAGACCCTGAAAGGATAATTATATATACTCACTTTTAAAACTTCGATCTAGAAACCTCGCGAATACGCACAATTTATAAAGAAAAATATGTCTGGTTCCAATCCATTAAAGCTGTTATCATCTCACTTTTGCTAATTTAAGTATCAAAATTATAACATATTCATAGCATATAACAGATAAATAGCATTTATTTTCGGACGTCAAAAGTCAAAAGCGTACAGTTGTGCTCTCACTCACAATGGAAAACACAATTTTATGCGCAAAAATGTGAAGTGAAAATTATTCTAAGGGAAACCTGAAAATTGAAATCTGTGTTCATTATGCATGGAAATTTCCGAATTTATCACTTAAAGCAATCGATGAGAAATTTAGTATTAGCGACACACTTGGACGAAAGTCAGATCCCTGGAGACCAGCTATGTTTCAAACGGGTCCAATCCGCTCTCTCAAACAGAGTCACGAGAAAAGGACAAGAATCTAATTGATATGAATTATTTAAATTATTTCATTCCTTACATCTTGATTATTCATTCGGCGTCAAACACAAAAAGTAATAATGTGTCATTTATTAACGAATATTCAAATGCGTCTTAGTCGATCATCTTCCGAAAAGTTCACATGAAAATAATGGCCGATTTAAACTATATTTATTTCACTCATAACATAGATTCTTTTAAAGAAGAAAACGAACTAAAGTTTCAAACGCACAAAGTGAAAAAATCACTAGTTCAGACATTCAACGGCATTTCGGGTATGCGTGATCCAACAAGACATTCAACATTCTCAAAAGGAGACAAAGTGATTAATTGTGCGAAACATTTAGACTCTGTCTCCACTTGCTGACGGCGTATAGCACGAATCCCGGCGTGAAATGTCGCACGATGGAGTTAAACAAACAAATGCCTGCCATTTGCATAAATTTGCTACTTAACTGATATTCTCCATGTAGACATACAATCGATTGGTAATAATACGAAACAAATTTTAATGTGGAGTGCTGTTATTATATAAATGTAATTAATAAAACATAGTTAAATCAATGGCCTAAAGTTTTCAGCTCCAGAATACTGTATTAACTAATTTGTACACTACTATTATTAAATATCTATGATTAAAAATGTAATTGGCTTCTCAATAACTACATAATAGAAATATAGATACAAAAATTTATAAAAGTAATACTATGAGATAATTTTCAAAGTTTTATTGTATCTTATGTTTGAGCGTCGTACTGAGATAATCGTCAAGATTAAATTTGAATCTAGCTAAAGTGGTCTAATTCCAAATCAAACAAGTACACACTAAATAAAAAAGCCTACAGCATTTCTGTTCAGAGTTTGGTATAACTAGCAAACAGCAATTCTATCGTGGGTTACTGAGAATTTTACATCCGAAAAGTTTAAATGGAAGGTGGGAAATAGTGCGGATATAAGATCGATTAACCTTCTTTTTTGTTTTTGACTTCTTGGGCCTCTCAGATACGTTGTTCAACGTGTAACAGGTTCTCAAATTTGTCGCGCGATGGTTAAAAAAGTTTAGAAGCAATATGATTTAAAACACTATCCAGACTCATGCAAAGTAGTTACAATATCAAGCATAAAATTCTTGAAAGCTAAGAGCACGTTTGTATGAAAATTACCATTGTGGACCTTTTACATGTGATGCTGATAATGAAAACCTTTCGCGAAACATGAGGTTTCGAGATTTTTGCTAGTGTATAAAATATCTCACTATAAATGCAAAACGATCACGTTTGGATGCGTGTTGATGATTCTGTCGTTGCTGAGGAAGGAAACGGATTTGAAGATATATTCAAGAAGTAAAAGCAGGCAAGAGCAGATTTAAATGAAAGAAAATAGCTCTAATCATGTAAAGAAACTTTAAGCAAATAAGATTGATTTATTCGCACGAATTTCTAGAATATCATTAGAGAACAAATCTAATTTGAGATACAAACGTGTTGTATATTTTTGGCATGAATAATATGACTTTCAAGTGGAGGAGAGGTCAGTCTGTGTCAATTACTCATGTTCGTCAGCCATCTAAGTTTTTTCGTGAAGACTGATTGTTAACGGGTCCAAATGTCATCGCTGGAAAAGCGATGCGTAGGTATCTACCGCGGTGCCCGAAACCTTCCGGCAAATATAATATACAACACATTCTAGCAGTTGTCCGCCCAAAGGTTGAATCAGCAAGGATTACATCCAGTTAGCCTTTAACCAGAGAAAATTTGGTAGCTCAAAAAACTTAGAATGACTTATGTAATATGAAGTCCACATCCAAGCTTTAGACTCCAGAACCGGTTTCTAACTGTTTGCTGTGATCAGGTGAAGACAGTAAATATTATGTTAAGTGATCCTTGTAACAGTGAAAAGAGGTGAACACGATTATACTTTGAAGACACTGTATAACAGGGTGTGTGAAACGAACCACAAGGCTTAAATACATAATTTTAGAATGATATCCTTTCAAGACTACAAGACACGTAAAATAACTAATGTATTTTATTACACACGTCCTCAGCAATTACACAACACAAGCGGACTCTGGCTGTTTGTCTTAATCTGATAAAGGCAGTAGCATCAACACGTTAACAAACTACGGACATAATAGAGTACCGCGAAACCATTTCTGCATTAGGGTGACAATTGATTCGGTTTTAAAAACATTATACCACGCTAAGAAGCGAAATGTTGACCTTTAGGTTTTTAGAAAATCATCGTACAGAACATCATTTTAGTGCTGATTTTAAAGTTATATTTCAATGTCATGGTTGTTTTACTTTATACAATATTATTTTTACTATTATCCACGGATTAGGATTCTCAATTTCATTCTCATGAAGAATGGTTCATCTAGCTGACGCTTGAGCGAGCAAACAAAAATGTTCACATCTGGCCGATGCAAATGGACGTAAATTATTCTTAGTGGAATATCATTATTGCTGCATCAGAAAAGGTTCGTTATTCATGCGTCAGTTAATTTGGGTTTTTCAAAGCGACAGTAATAACGAAATAACGAGCAAGGTTGTGTTCGATCTTATCATGCATTTGCCTGTAAAGTTGTCGCGTTTCTGATGGTGCATAAATTCATGTGTCAAAAGTAGGCGGTCGTGTTTGACAAGTTCTATCATAAGTATGTCTATAGTTTAGTTCGGTTTCAAGAGAGTGCAGTGGGACAGAATCGGCAAGATAACGGGACAGATAACTGAGCGTAAAGTCGCATACCAAAAAAACTTCAAGTATTTTGTTGTTTTTTGATAGGTTTAATCAACCAAAATGACTCAGAATATAGAACTACGAAAAATGAATACCATTGAAAATGGATGAAAATTATTGGCTATGTCAAAGTTACATTGAATTTGCAAATAATTAACATAGATGAGACAATGCAATTTAAATGCAGCGGTGGTGCCTCTTGAAATCAACATATTTTGATAAATGGGATTGATATCTATTGATAAAGTAGTTTAATCTCATGCGAATATTGACTGAAATTTAACAAGAAAAATTAAAGTGCGACGAATTTTTAAACGAAGCGGTCTGTCAATAATTTTATAGATATTTCAATTTTAACAGTTTATGTGTTTAGGAGCAGGTTGTAATGCCAATTTAGTGCTTGTTCGAATTAAGGCTTGTCGAAAAGGGGCGTAGGTGTTGATTGCAATGTCCTTAATTGTCGGTCGAAAACAGCAGGAACATGGTCGTGAAAATCTTAAAGATGCGAATATATAAAATAAATTGTTATAATGATTAATTTCTAAATAAAAATACTACTCCATTAATCTCACCCTTAATATAAGTATTTTTAGGTTTGTGAAATCTATGATAGGGAAAATAGTTCGATGGGTATTGTCTGTTGAACTACAACTTTGTCTGTGAAAATATCTTCACCGGATTACGTTTGTTACTTGATTTAGGGAAATTGAAGTTAGCCCTCGCAAAGCCTCTCATTACCTAACCAAATGTTCACTCCCATCCGTCTATAGAACGTTCGATTTCGTTCGTTTCAAACACTTGAGTTATGTCTTTCCACGAACGGTAGAAAAGAAAGTTATTTCGCTTTTAATGGCAGAGAATTGCTGTATTAATTTTCTATCCATTAATTTCAGACATTATTTGAGAATACATTTTTGGATAAAATAAATATTGAGAATCTACTATAGTGTTTTGAAGTAAACTAATTGTTCACACTAACAAATCATTGCAATTTCCTTTCTGCTCGTATAGAATTTTTTTATTAATATTTGGTTTACTTGTTTCAGATCATGGCCACTTGAATACGATGAACAGAACAAACGCTCATCCAACAGAGATTGAAGCAATACGCATTGTTTATAGCTTCTGTTTGATTGTCATATTTTTATTCGGAATGTTTGGCAATACATTGACAATCATTGTGCTACGAGATCGACGCTTGAATCAATCAAGCACTGCTGTCTACCTGATATTTTTGGCAGTGGTTGACATTATTTACCTAGCGACCAGTCTGTTAATCAATATCATTAAACACGTCGTGATTTTTCCAAAATCCGTCAGGAGCAGTTCACCGTTTCTATGTTACGCAACCACGATTGCTTCGTATCTATTTTCACATTTGAGTGTTTGGTTACTGGTGGCCGTCACTGTGGACAGAGCTATTTGGGTGACTCTTCCATTCCAAGCAAAACTTTTCTGTACCAAACGAAATGCGATGATTACGATTGGGGTGCTAACTTTACTACTCACCGCGTTGGACTCGCATTTTTTCTGGACTTTGAAGTACACATCTGAGTCAGCTAGAATACCATGTGAACCAAACTATTTCACAACAAATATTTTTCCATACATTGATTTGATTTTGTTATTCGGTATTCCATTTGTTATCATGTTAACTGCTAATATTCTTATTGGTTGGCAACTGAAGAAAATGAGAAAATTTAACGAGAAACGAGAGGAAGAGTCACAGCATCCCATCAGGACTAATATGAAAACTGAACAGCAACGGTTTCCTACAAACCAAACGGTCAATATGAATCCTACAGATTCAATTAGGATACGATCAAACGCAGAAAAGTCCTCCTCACTGACAGCTATGCTATTCGCTGTTAGCGTATTTTTCCTAGTCAGTGTTTCACCTTTAATGATTTATGATATCATCTTCTATTCTGTCGATTTATTGAACCTCAGTAGGGGTCACCATGGTACCGTTTTGTTTTTTACTATTGAATGTATCGTCTACACACTGTGGTACTCCAACTTTTCAATTCATTTTTACCTCTATTGTTTAAACGGACCTCCTTTCAGAGCACGAGCGCTAGCTTTATTCCGCTGTTCAACGACATTCGATGAAAACCACAATTTATCCTCTAGAGCTGGAAAAACAAAATGCAACTTGAACCACTTGGATAATAATTTTCAACAAAATTGTTCACATTCTTGAATTGTTGACCATTGTAGATTATTGACATGAGATTTCACTATAACTATTTGTAAATAAAAAATACAAGCACGAGTTCCTATTTGAATTCAATCTTTAATTTCATTTGGTTTATTATTTTTTTCAATTTAGCGTTTATTATTTATATTGTATTTTTCCTTGAAATCGGCATATGCGAATATGAGTTGAGAAAATCTGTTCGTAAATTTCCATCATCACTCACTCACTCAGTCGTCTCCGTGCCGGGTGGCCCCTTTAGGCGAAGACAACTTCACGCCAGTGGTTCCGGTCTGCCACTGCTTCAGTTGCCGTCTGCACCATGAATCCTTGTGCATGTAGTTCGCGTTCCAACGTTCTGTGCCAAGTTTCCTTAGGCCGTCCCCTTTTTCGTTTACATTGCGGACGCCAGTGAATGGCTACCTTCTTATGCGAACTGGAATCCATCCTGCAGATATGACCGAACCATCTCCACCGTCGTCATTTGAATACGGTAGATACCACCTCCAGACCAGTTTTTCTTAGGAGCTCCTCATTCGAAATGGAGTATGGCCAAAAAATTCGTAGAATCCTTCTCAAGCACTTAGTTTGAAACACGTTCATTCTGCGCTCAATGGCAGCGGTCGTCTTCCAGCATTCCGATGCATACAGCAACACACTCAGAACGTTGCTCTTGAAGAGTCTGATCTTCGTGTTAATGCTGAGAGCGGATGATTTCCAAATGGAATTCAGCATGCAGAATGCTTGGTTCGCCTTCCCGATCCTTCTCCTGACCTCATCTTCACAGTCACCATTTACAGTCAGTTTGCTCCCAAGGTAGACTGTATCTGTAACCTCACTGAGCGGTTGACCGTCCACGAACACTGGTGGTTGCTCCGAAACATTCTTCCGCATTACCTCCGATTTGCCAGCGTTAATTTCTAAACCCACCGTCTTGCCAATTTCGGATAGTCGATCGCTCTTGCTCTGGATGTCACTGATCTTGCGCGCCAAGAGGGCAACATCATCCGCATAGTCCAGGTCTTCTAGCGGTCCCGCTGGGGTCCATGGAATGCCTGCTGTCCTGCCATCGGTCACCTGTCTCATAATCCAGTCTATTGTTAGGAAGAAAGGTATCGGTGAAATGAGTTCACGTGACTCGCGGTCATCATGCATTTCCGGTCAAAAGATTTTCTTACGTTTCCTATTACCACCTCAAAAATAACGAACGCAAAATTAACGACAGTCTATACCCGAGACTCAAGAATGTAAGGAGACTAAAAGCTGATAGCTTCACAATTATCATAGCCTGAAGAATAAATGATGTAATCTCACATAATTATGTAATTTTACGTGTAGTCCAGTTGAATATTCACCGTGAGTTAATGTACATGTGCAGGCGAATCGTTCTGCAAAAGGAAAGTGTCAAATTTTTCAATGAATGTCTCAACTCTTGGATTGGTAACAATAGTTTTGAGGAGCGCAATTCAAAGTAAATATACAGCTAATACAGGATTGAGGAGTTTGTAATTTCGTTGAGATGCTACGTGTATGTTGCAACTCAATGTGTTTAAAAGCCTCGAATCCTTTAAAGCAAGGGGACGCATGTTCGGAAAACTTTTATTGCGCTAATCTTCAAAGCGTATAGCCTATTGATATATGATTTGTCAGCCCATAGTATAAGTTGACCCGCGTCTGCGTCGTTTATAACCTCCGTGTGATTTCTTAGGCCGCTTTATGCCAAACGATTCACTCCGAGCCTTTTAACTTTTTCCACTTTCGCAGATCGTAAAATAGATTATGATCAAACCTTATGGCAACATTTCCGAAATGACTGTCTCTTCTGCTGAAACCATAATTCATATGTATTTGTCGTGGCAACCGTGGATGCAGCATAAAACCAACAATACTTGTTGGCAACATTTCTTTAAGTTACGCAACAAAGTCACTTCACTTATTCGAGAGGATAAGGAAGCGCACCAATTTATACTGCGTCAAAAATGGAACTCAACACTAAGTTACGACAAAAAATCATTAACGCCAAAGCAAAAGTCAAATTAGGTATTATTTCCGTCCAGAATGTTGAAAACCTCAACAACCTCAAATGCGCTCGCGATTTATTACTCTAAAGTGTTCGTGCTAATGGTTTAGTAGAACGTTGTGAGTATTCAGACAACTCATGAATCGAAACATTTTGTGAAATTTTTATATAACCAGAGATTATCGAAAGTCAATTGCTCAAACTAATTGTAAGAAAATCCCCAGATGCGGATGGCATCACAACGGATGTCTCAGGTTCTGTCATCTTCAGCTTTGTGAACCGCTTTCTAGTATGTTTAACTATTGGTTGATTAAGGGAGTGGTACCAAAAGATTGAAATTCCGGCGTGATTACACCTATCTTCGACAAAGGCTGCTGCCGATCTCATGCTGCAAATTATCGTCCCGTCAAACTATTACCTGTTATTGGTAAGGTTATAAAACGTTCCGTTTCGGAAAGATTGGTTCCACGCTCTGAATGACGTAATTTGTTTTCGCCAGCGCAACATGGTTTTCGATCTCATCGCTCTTATCTAACGAATCTTCTCATAGCGTTAGATGACTGGACGAAGACATTGGATAGACGTTCTTGCATTTACGTCTTTAAATTAGACATATTTATAGCATTTGACGGAGTAAATCACGATTTGCTTCTTTAAAAACTGATACGTTTAGGAATATGTGAATCACTCCTCTCATGGAGAAAACAACTACAACCAGCAACCTACCTCAATCGAGGTAGTATTGTAGTCTAAGTATTCAAGCTTACTGTGATGCATGACTTTTATTTAGTAATCTCTGCTGAAAGCTAGAGACGACGCTTGGATATAATGATTTGCAATAAATTTCTTTTAATCGTTTTGAAGTAATTAATAGAATGGCTGTGTAATTTTCGGACGATAATTTGTATCGTGTCTTTTGAAGCAGATTTATGTGTGCGGTACAACAATGGTATGTTTTCCCTTTAGAGCGGCGACTTAAAATAGGTTGAAGAAAAAATGGCTCAGGTTATATTTGTTCTATGAACTGAGGGTTACATCAGTTTGCTTGCAGAATGTATTAATATTATTTAGATATATACTTCTAGTTTGCTGTGTATTCGATGAGAGAAACGGTGTTCTTTTATATTCCTAGTTTTAATTGTTGTAACTAATATCAGAATATAGGTGGAATTTTCCCAGATCTTTTCACTGTTCGTAATCATTTTCGAAACAGGTTAGTAAGTTTGATTTTGAAGAATAAAACCTATAAGAAACTATTTTTAATACTCTATTTCCCTAAGATTTCAGTATGTAGCCCGGTTAGCATGAGCGGAGACATGAAAAATAACATAGATTTTAATTGCAACGGCTGTTCAATCAGTATTATTCTTTTCTATATTCGGTACCTTAGTTTGTTTTGTACTCTTGTTAAGACTACTAACATAATACATTCTTAATTTTGCTCTTATTTGAACTCATCAGCAGTGGATATCCTATCTCGTGTCGGATTTGAACCCAAAACATTCACCAATGTGAGCTCACGCCTTACGCACTGAGCTACCGTCCACCGTTTGTCCGATCGCGATTAGTCCTTGACGAATTTTTCTCCAGACTGGCACATTTGAGTAGCGTCATATGCCCAACCAGTAGAGAAGGAGCCATCAACAGTTATTGCGGTCGTCCATCCGATCTTTTCTACTTGACAGGTTTTTCCATCAGATACAGTTTTAGCTAACATCGAATCAATCTGATGGAGATTGTTTTTCCAGAGAGTCTGGGCAGTTCCTTCTCCATGTTTTGCGCAAAACATGAAAAATAAAATTTTTAATTCGCATGTTAAAATTACGGTTATAAGTGTAATAATTGGTTCAAGTTCTTCCTTTATGAAGTATTTAAATAATATTATTTAGTCCAAGCAGCAATAAACCAAATATAATCAACTAATCACAAAGTACATTCGTATATTGCGCGAATAACTAATAATAGCGTATTATACAATTAGCATGAATAACACAATCAACACGATTGCAACACGACATTTTTGGCATGGTGAATGAAATTATATTTTATGATTTACCGTGAAGAAGGAAAGCAATATCTGCAAGTTTATTTAAGATAGTTTTGAAGTGAAGACCATGTATACAATATTGTCCGTTCATTTTGCTTTTCAATAAATTGTTCATATCCTAGTAAATAAAGTGTTCTTGTGCTTACTGTGTTCGTGACAACCTAATTGATGCAAGTTACCTGCTGTAAGCTTATGGGGTGAAATAGGTAGAAATGCTTCCATATAATTTCGAATTAACCTATCTTTAGGAAGTTGGTGACAGTTGGTAATATATGCTACCGATTAGGATAACTAGCCCATGTAAAACTATTACATTGAGTCTCCAAACTTCAATAAAATCGAACATATGATTATATCATCCTAAATCTAAAATGTACATGAATATGGCTAGCTCCACCAGTTTTGGAAGTTCGGATTTGCTAAGATCTTATAATCAACTATCATGAGTTTCGATTCTGAATAATCCTTCATATGCATCATTCAATTTTAAGAATAATATCTACAAACTTAAAAGTGATGTAATATTTAGCACAAGGATTTCAGGTATGATTGATTTAGCATGCTTTAAAAGAAACTGAAGTAAACCAGTATCAAAATTTGAGATGAGTT
The DNA here is from genome assembly GCA_013407085.1 of Atriophallophorus winterbourni. Classification (NCBI taxonomy): domain Eukaryota; kingdom Metazoa; phylum Platyhelminthes; class Trematoda; order Plagiorchiida; family Microphallidae; genus Atriophallophorus; species Atriophallophorus winterbourni. The sequence goes on from JACCGJ010017108.1 coordinate 13,142, forward strand.
GAATGGTAATTTTTCTCGGTTTGAAAGTTCCGTTCATTGCTTCTCAAAATAATATGGTATCAATAAACTAGCACAATCTCTGTCGTTGTTGAAAAACCCGTTACCCTTACCTAGTTATGTTCCACAATGCATCCAGGTAGTCGCAGTTGAAATATAGCCATGATTTTAATGTGACTGTATATCAAGCATATGGCTTCCTGAACCAGCGTCCCAAATCTCTGGAAAAATATCTATTTGACCCTGCACTTTATATTACTAATGTCATTTTCTCTCAAATATCACTCTAAAATAAAAGTATTTTGGTGATTGCATTTGTTTACAGAAGTCTAGAAACAGTCTACAGATAGATTTACCTCCCGTATCGATTCAAACAAAATAGTATAGAACTTTCTTAACATTTGTGTCTTTAACTGCACTAGTCTTCATAGAAATATGAATTTCGCCCGTTTACCGCGGAGTTGATGTAATAATTTGACATCATCTAAAATAATTAAGATACTGAGCTTCGCTATTTAAAAAATCGCTATCACTAATTAAGATTTATTGATTGCCGAAATCTTTCCCTAATGCATCCTGCTTCGTAGCGACCACACCCTTTCCACATTTAGGGTTTTTATTTCAATGACGATCTCAAAGATTTAAACAACAAAAATCTGCCCTGTTTTTGAATGTTGACTTGTTTCATCAACTCTTTGCCAATAACCAATGGGAATTTTCAACGTTGCACCAGGTGGATACAGCACCTTATGCTTCTAAATCATTGGAGCACGATGCATCATCCCTCTAATAACGAGGAAACCATCACATATTAGCAAGGAAACACAAATTCCATTACAGATATAAAATTCTGAACTCGAAGTTACAAGGCATGAGAAAATTGAACGGATCAGAAAATATATAGACTATTCCGTAAACAATGCACATACGTGTGCCGCCAAAACGAGTTATAAAATTAACTGCACAACTTTTCAGCTTTTAGACAACCCCGAATATTCATTTTATGTTGTTAAATAACAAAAGCAGAAAATGACTTCAATGGTTTATATGAGGTTTCAGTAATCATTTGAATTCAATTAATTAATATTACAAAACTTTAATTAATCAATGTTATGGTGTGAGATTTATTGACAAAATTCATTTTGTCAGTGGCGTCTTAAGTTTCAGAATAGCCTCAGATTCATGAAAAACCGTAAGAGGTGAATGAATACCGTAATCTGTCGTTCCTTGAATAAATGTACGAGATATTGCCTTCGCATAAATGTGACCGATATGCAAGCTGTAAGAAATCATGCAGGGTGTTTGCATTATCTAATGAAAACACTCTGATCAATCTGACAAGTTCACGCAAGTGTCGATCAACGTTCCTATCTTGAATTAAATCAATAGAGGTACTGATTGGTCGGGCGATAAAATTATTGCCGTTTTGCCTCAAGAAATCTTTTTTTAATAAGACCGGGAAAAATCATAACGGATGCATAGATAAATGGTAGACAATAAAGATAAAGTAGTGCAAAATATTTTAGGTGGGACTGGTAGAAAAAAGAGACTAAATGTATAGAAAGATAGCTAGTGAACTTTAAAAATTATGCATTTACATGCTCAGACCTGTCGAGGAGGTGTGATAATATAACCCCAAGATAATTGAAACAACTGCATCTGCTAAATTCGGAGCCATCAAAAGATACACAAGAAATTATCTGAAGAAGGGTTTAGAATTGCTTATTGACCGGGATTCGAGAAGTCCGCCTCACATTTTGACGATGACCACTGGCCAATGGATTTGATCGTTCATTATGATGTAAGAGGCGCAGCGATCGTATGAAAGCCGAAAGCAACGTCAAGTCATCAGCCTAATTGAAAGTAAGTTTAGAAAGTAAATTTGGAAGATTGAAAAATGTAAACAATAAGTAAGAAGGAGGAATGAATTGGGATATCCAGAACTACAAACAGGATCCGATCAAAAGAGAAACTTTGCCATTCACGATGATATATTGCACACTGTCTTCGAATTAAGAGACAAACCAAAGAAGTTTGTTAAGAGAAGCCAAACTGTCAGAAAGACTTTTTAGCAAGGAACACCTGAGAACACTGATTAAAGCGTAGTTGAAATCTAGGTTATAAAGATACAAAGTATTCCATTTATAATCATTTACTTGATATACGTTGTTAGTCAGCACAGCAATTGCGTCAACCATCGAACGATTCTTTTGAATGCAAACTGGTGAGAATCTTGTAACTGAAAGTTCAATATCACGCTTTGAAGCAAAGTACTTTTCAGTATTCTTGGTAACTGCATCCCGTGGGATACTATACAGTTAATATTCTTTCAAAACGCCAATCAATCAGTTGACTGCCGAATGTTGATACTGTTCACTGTTTTCAAACACAAAAACAGCCAAATAATGCATCCGCTTAAATACATGTGTTTCATCCTTGGAAATACGTTGATGGAGTGATTTTCAGCCAAAATTGGTTTAGATGCCGCCCTTTTGATGAGGCGTAAATTACGACTGACTCTACATGACCGCTTAATTTTTGATCTTCGAGATATTGCGGGCAAAATAATTAAAACCAACGGTACCCATCATCTTCTGAAACCAAGAAAAAATTAAGTGTTAACAAAGCTTGATCATCAATACTCAACATAGTAGGAGAACATCCCGTACCAAAGGAATTATCTGTCACTATCTCGGATATTTTGGTGCTGCCGCGCGCAAGTGCAAAGCTAGTTGTAATCATACGCAGAGAAACGAAAATCTTGTGACGAAAACCATCTTTATTCTGTTGCCGTCAATACGCGAGATGCACCTCAAACACAGCACCATGCTTTCAATTGTTACTAGGTAAACTGCTTTTTAGAAACCTGCTCTTTGTTTTAAAATAATATCTGTTGATTTACGAAAAATCACATTTGACTGTACTAACCACGATAAAACGTGCTATTTATCCCAACGCAACTTATGTGATACCAATCTTTTTTCATCCAATTGTGCACAATTTGTTCGAGATAAAGACATGATCGTAAATTACACACAAGTTGAAACAGGAAGTTTCACAGGCTAAAGATTATTTCTCATATTTTAGGTGATGCCGGCAATATTGTGTATCTTCCGATACTTCAAATGAACAGTAATTGAGTACTCGTATAGTAAATTACATACTAATTTTATACCGAGAAATAACCTTAGAATCGTTGACTGATTTGTGCGTGTTTGTAGTAGACCAGATTACTACAATAATGTCCCCGTGGTTTGATCGGCTGAACGTCTGTTGCAAAGGTTTTTGAGTAAAATATATCCTCGTAAGAAATGGGGATCTGAGCACAACAATACAATTATATACTCGCGGAGTTCTAACTTGGAATTGTTATTGTTCTACTAGTTTACACGTGGCCTGACTATCTGTCAGTTCTATTTCATAATAAGTTACATTCTACTAAAGAAACTCTTGTTTATTTTCCGGGAACTCAGGAAATAAAAGAAAGCTAAATACAATGCCTGCATACTCAGTATCGCAACGCTTGGCGCTTAACAGGGAAATAATTCTTAGCGAGTGAACAGGATATATCCACACTCAACTTTGTTTATCAACATTTTGAATTTGTACAATTGTGCTCGATAGTCGGTTTGAATAACTCTAAACATACAATTGCGTGTTGCCTGAACGGAAAACAATAACAAAGAAAGTGGCACAAATTAAACATTGTGAATGCTTTCCAGGATAATTTCACCTATAAAAATCCCATAACGCTCGATTGTCTTGTAGCAGTCGAACCTAAGTAGAATCAGCATGAACGACTTAATAAATGAGATAAGTACCACTCACACTAGTTTTCAGTTCGAAAACGTTAGAGGTTCTTTCGAGTTTCGACAATTTCGGTTTGACTGATGATTCCGTATTACAAAAATATTAATCAAATATTCTGGTTACCATAGCTAAATTGAAGAGTTGTATTTTATCAAACAAGCATATTCATTAAACTTAACTATTGGCAACACGTTTGGTGAAAAGCACGTTTTGGTGAACGTCATGAACTGAACTGAAGTATTGATTCACTATTTTATTTCCAGAAAAAATGCTACTGTTTTATCTACTGATAAACAAGCCCAACAGGGGTATGCACTGCTATGCTATTCTGCAAAGTGATATAACTATTATTTTCGGGTAGGTAGACTATCACAATAATCTTTCATGGTAAAATCGAAAAATTGTTAAAATATTTTCCCGGGATAGAAAATATAACATACATTTGTGTGAATGTGTTTTGTTGAACCATTAACCATCGTCCTTTTAATCCATCGAAATTGATAAATGCTGCTGATAAATGATAAACGTTCATAAATTCATATTTATGCTCAAATGTTTTCTCTGTGAAACAATTGATCAGTGACAGTTGATTCACATAAATCTTCAAAGAAATCTGTGGACTCCCTTGAATATATAATTTAATTCTTGGAAATCCCCGACATGCTATTCATGATACATAATTACCAAAGTGTTTGTACAAACAAATTGTAGTATGTACAATTGCTGATACATCTTCAAGGTCAACCTGTAAAAAAATAAAAATAAAGGTAAATATTATTTACAAATTGTTTCCAGATAATCAGTAAGTAATCTCATATTATACAAAAAACACTGGCATTGCGAGAAAGAAAAATCAATGAATGTTCCGGAAAGCACTGAAGTTTACCGGATGCGTGAAGTTATGTGTTGTTGATTTTCCGATATTTTTCTTTTTGATTCTTCGAAGTAAATTAGTCTATCCTGAACATAAACTGTTTTTTGTTCGCTAGTTGAGGGGATCTGATTTCACTAGGTTGGATTCTCCTGCGGGCCAGTTTTGTTTGGGTGTGGGTTGAGAAGTTATGCTGCGAAGTAAATACTCAAAATCAAGAGAACGTTCATTCGAAAGTTATCAAAATTAATTTGATATCAATAATCAGGAATGCCATTATTATATAAATTATCATGTAGAACATCTAGGTTAAGAAGATCTAGTATTTTTCTATGGCAAGTAATGAAGTCAGATGTGATTTGAATCCATTTGAAGAGGAGCTGTGTCTAATATATTTTGGAAGAAGATTCCACAGTTTATCATATGTCGTCAAGTAGAAAATGTTACTTACTTCAAGGTAATTCAAGGAATTCAAGGTTTTAAATGTCTAAAAAGCAACAAGCTTAACAACAAACATGAGGTGGTAAAAATTGAAAATTTAAGTTGTATCAACAATATAAGAACAGAGATTAAACATATAATAAGTGTTCTGGAAACGATATGCATAAAATAGCGTCTGAATTTCGTTGTTAAAGTCAGGCAAGTAGTGGCGTGAAGCAACGGTTGAAGGTCAACTGTTTCAGTAAAACAGACACGGACGAGTAAAAATACCTTCTACAGTTCAGACGGGAATGGGGTACGACCAGCACATATTCATGGGTCCGATAATTCCTCGTATCCCTTCGCGTGAATAAATCCTGTAAGGGATGGTTCGTGGTATGAAAAGTTTTGTAAAGTAAGATAAGGTCTCCTCTGATTCGTCGATAGGGAAAATCGAACAGATTCAGTTGAGCTATCCTTTCTTTATATGGTTTGTTTCGGATGCTGAGAACTAATTTCGTTGAGCGGTGATAGATTCGCTGCATAAGTTTCACATCCCTCTTGAGCCACGGAGACCATGACTGCACACCGTATTCCAGGACTGGTCTCAAGTATGTATTCATGATCCTTGGGAATATCTTGGGCGAACATTTCCCAAACACACGTTTAAGTAGATTTAGAACACGTGTTGCATTTTTAAAGGCACTGTTAGTTTGAAGTGATGCTTTTAAACTGGAGCATATTCAGACACCCAAATCTTTTTTCACTGCAATTTTCAGGGATATGCGAACTTATATGATATGTGAACTCTACTCGATTCCCACACATTCATGATCCTGCATTTGTTAAAGTTAAACGGCAGTTTGCTCTTTAACGACCATCTGTGAAGCGTATCAAGATGTTTTTGTAAGAGCAGACAGTCTTCTGAGCTGCAGATGCAATGTCATATCTTTATGTCGTCCGCAAATAACGAAATGTTACATCGAACAATTTCCGGTATTTCATTGACATAAACCAGAATGAGGATCGGACCAAGGACTGAGCCTTGGGGAACTCCGCTAGTTGCTGCAATTGGTTTGGATAATGCACCATCAACACGTACCGGGTTAGTGCGATTTGTTAGTATGTAATTTAGCCAATCAGTCAGCAACTTTCCAGTGATACCAAGCCGTTCAAGCTGCTGTCTGCAGTAAGAGGGAATGTCAACACGATCGAACTTTTGAAATATCCAAGTACACGAGTGTAATTGCCTTGTCATTTATCTAAGCCGATTTAAGTCCAATCATCTATCGTTTAACCAGTAAATTAGACAAACAGGGAATAATTTCGTCTGAATCCATGATGGTTACCTCGAAAGGCAACTGATTATTTCGAAGTTTTTCTTAGATCGTCCAAACAATGAGTCGCTCAAGTAATTTTGAAAATCAACTGTAACAAGGACGGGTCGGTAGTGTGGAACAGCGGGCGATTTCCCCTTTGTTAAATTGGAGAAAGTATCCTCGTTTTCCAATCTGTAGGATCAACTCCACTTGGCAGTGTGGTTGCTCGACAGGATAATGAGTGGTTTGTACACCAAACTCGCAAATTGCGTCAATATTTTCGGGGTTAAGGCCGTCGGCCCCAGGGACTTTCCGGTTTTAAGATTAAATAAACTTGAGGACGTTTCTCAGTGACACTTAATTTCACTTAGGGCAACCAGTGTTTGAAAGTGGTTGGGATTTGGGCTGTTTTTGCTGTTGTATCGGGTTGAATACCGATGATTAAAACGTGGCTAAAGCATCAGCAGTTTCTGCTGCGTTGTTGGTGGTCCAGCTGAATGGGTTCACGGACGCTACTCCAGGTTTCACCTTAGCTGGATCTTAAACCATACGAATAGTAGTTGGGGTTTTCGCTCCAATCTGCTTGATATCACTGTCTTGGAAGCACAACTTGTCTTGGATGACAAATTTGTTTACTTTGTTCCGCAGTAAACGGAATGTTTCCCAGGTCTCGGATGATGGGTTTTGCCGATGGGTGTCGCCAAGCAATGTTTCGTACCGTTAACCACTTACGAGTTCGGCTTCTTAATTTAAATTCAAAGTTTTTTCTTGAGTTCCTGAGGACAAATTCGGAGCTCACTTCGATTGAACTTTTGAAATTAGATATTAGCCATATCCAAAAGTCATGTACGTTGCTGGTTTCCGGTTGGCAGTTAAACGTGTTTTTCAGAGCATCACTCAACGCCATAGTGTTTATCCGCCTAACTCTTTTACGGGCATCATTTGTTCTTACAGCTTCAAACAGATAGTCAAACTGGATGACGACGTGATCACTTAGTCCCAGTGGACTTTCGTAAGCAACGTTATCCATGTCATGTTCATTGCTTGTCAGAACGAGATCTAAGAGTGAGGGTAAATCGTTTCCGCGGTATCGGGTATTACATGTAATGTGGTTATAAAGAGGAATATCGTCAAACAACTCACTGAATGCGCGCTCGAGTGAGTGTTCTGGGTAAATGGTGCTGCTCTGCAGATTCGGTAAATTGAAGTCACCCATAATCAAAAATCCACAAGTGTATCTGGAAGTAACCATGCGAATTTTATCCAGTAGGGCCAGATTGTAAGTTTCCTGTGCAGATGGTGGGCGATATACTACTCCCAAAACACAGTCTTCGCCGTTAGCTAGTCGGATTGAGCACCAGAGTGTATCCAGTAACACGATGTCTGGATCCGTAATCTCACGGCACAGAAGGTTTTGGCTATAATACAAAGCTACTCCTCCTCCTCTGGTTTCACGGTCATGACGAATAAGTGACATTCCTGGTAATTCAAGTTCACTATTTGTTTGCTGAGTCTGCAGCCACGTTTCCGTTACGGCGATGATGTCTGGTGAACATCTCAGAAAAACTGCACGCAGTTCACCGATTTTGTTTCCGAGACATTGTGCGTTGGTGTAGATGCATTTCATAGTTGTTTTTCTCAACAAGGATGGGGTGTGGGGAAGAAGGCTAGTGGAGTGCAGAATATATGTTAGGCCGACTCCTCCAGAGTCGGCAACTGAAGGTTTTTTGCTTGCAGGGATGCTTGATCGTTTTGGGGTTGTACTGTTGGAACACAGTGATCTATCGTATCGGCTGAAATTGTTTCTGACACGTCAACAACTGATTGACTTGGTAGTGTTTCTATTGAACTTAGTGGTGCATCTATCTTTCCAATATGGTGTTTCGATGCACCTAGTCTAATTTCTCGCGGGATTATTCTGCGGCCATTTTCCCAACGAGTTTTGACCGTGTTCAACATATCATTACGCAAGAACGTTATTTTAAGGGGCTTAGGACCGATGCCCTTATAATTCGTAGATTTGGGGATGCGGAACGTGTCCGTCACAGCTACATCATGCAAACCAAGTATATCACTGAGGAATCTCCATTGTAACTGATCGTGTTTGCGCTGCACCGCTTTATCAGTTGCTTCATCAGCTTCTGGAACTCCCAAAAGGATTATACTTCGATCATCCCTCTGTTTCATTCGGTTTTGTTGCTGGTATTTTCGGGCCCTTTCCCACGAGGGCACATCAGCAAAGATCCTTGCAGTGGTCTCTGAACGCTCCTTACGCAGAAGAAAAGCGGATAGTAAGATGTTTTAAAGATCCCTTTCAGAGTGAACCGTGATTCTAAGCAATCTTGGCTGGTCCAGATTTGAAGAAGTAGGTTTACGACTTAGTCGTATCAATGATAGTGGTTCAACTGGCTCCAAGTCCATTTTGTTGCACAATCTTTTCCATTCTTCTTTATCGTGCTTTAGCCTGTCTCTTAGTAAGATGGCACTCGTTTCCTTTACGTTGGTGCAAATCACGCTTAGTCCATGGACTGGCTGTACACTGTGTGTTTGGCGCTTTAGCTGGTTGCTGGACGTTTCAACTACCTTAGATCGAATACCTATAGTGTCCACTTTGGGAGTGTTTTGCACGATGACTTTTGGTGTTGAACCTAAGGGTTTTCGCTGATCCTTCGGGTGAGCAGGTGCCTTTGGCTTCGTATCTTTTTGCGGACCAGGGATGTTTCGGGCAGACAGGCCTTTAACAGTCGCATTTTTAAAGGCGGCCTTTTGATGAAAAGGACGCTCCTCGAGACAATCCGGCACAATTGCAACAGCTGAACATTCGTGTTGAAAGATCGAAGATTTAGCGTTTATCTGACTGGTATTACCGTCAGTGGTTTCCGATTTATTGAAAAACATACTTGCAAACTGAGAATTTTGAGTCTCTACCGATGTCTTCCACGTACAGTACTCAATTGGCTTCGTTCGAGCAAATGAGGAAAACGAAGAAATCGTCGAAGAAAACGACTGAACACGAACAAAAGGATCCTTTGGACGGGCAAGTCGGTAATCTTTCATTGGTTGATAACATGTCATGCTCTGGTTCGGTAGTTAGTTCTAACTCTGATAATCTTAGGGCGCAGTTTTTGTTAGCACAAATAGAGGAAGAACAGAAGCGTCAGGAGCTTGAGCTAGGACTGTTGAACGCTGCGAATGCTACTCGACTTGCACGACTTAAATTAGAACTGTCTGAGGATGGAGATTCTCGCCAGGTAGCTGGAGACGGTAAGGCTGAGAAGACCGTCAAAGAATGTCTTAGCTCAGTTAAACTCCAAGAAGCACGCAAAGGTTCAAGTCATTTCCTTGACCGTGTAACACCGGTGATGCCAAGAGTAGAATTGCAGTATTTCGATGGCAATCCATGCCAGTATTGGAAATTTATACGTCAGTTTGAAAACTATATTGAAAGTAATGTTTTTGACGACGGACAACGTATGCTGTATTTGCTGCACTATTGTAAGGGTCAAGCGCGAGATGCTATCGATGGATGTAGTATGTTGTTGCCCGAAACTGCCTACAAAAGGGCGCGAGAGATATTAACTGATCTCTACGGACAGACTCACGTTATCGCGCGGTCAATGATTGACCGGTTAATTTCATCCATGGAAAAAGTAAAGTCAAACGGGGTTTCGCTGACACAAATCTCGATAGAGATGCAGAACTGTGAGACTGCTCTATCTCAAATGAATTGCGATGCGGACCTAGATTCGTTGACGACACTTGAATTAGTCGTCTTTAAGCTACCACACGAATTGCAGGATCGGTGGGCGAGGTTAGTTGATGTGATTTACCGAGACAATCGCCAGCCAAAGTTACACGAATTGCAAAATTTCATAGCAGACGAAGCGCGAATAAATCGTAGTCGTTTGGGTCAAATCGCAACGAAAGCAAATGTGAAGGTGACTGACAATACAGGAACAGAATTTGCGCGTATTCATAATACGGTGAATCAAATGGACCAGTTTTACTCGAAGATAGCCGTTAATTGCAAGCAGTCTATTGTTTTCGAGGTGATGGGTGATCTTTTCCGCTACTAAACTCTCTAGCACTTTAGAAATTACTGGTAACAACGTAACTGGTCTATAGTTCGCAGCGTCAGATCGACTCCCGCCCTTGTAGATTGGTGCGATGATGCCAGATTTCCATTCCGCGGGAACGATACTATTTTCGAGCGAAATTTGGAATAATGTGCTGAGTGGACCACACAATGAGGATGCGCATCGTTTGAGGATTAAAGGAGTGATTCCATCTGCTCCTGGTGACTTTGCGGTATTCAAACGAAGAAGTCTGAGCATGACACACTCATTGTTTATTGAGATTTCATTTAGTATTTCATTGGAAAAGCCGATCGAATGCGGCGTAAGATGCACTGATTCCTTGGGGCAAAAACTTTGCAGTAGTAACCTGCAAGAACTTCGGCAGCCTCGAACGCAGTCGTAGTTAGACCATGAGGTGTGCGTAGTGCTGAGATTCCTAGCTTAATTTTCGATGTAGTTTTAACGATCTGGTACAGGACTTTGGGGTTCCGCTCCATCATGGTCAGTAGTCTTGCATGATGAGACTGCTTATCCTCGGTGATATGAGAGGTGACCTTGTTCCTCAACAGACGATATGTTTCCCAATTATCGGGCATCGGATTCTGGACATAGTTTCACCATGCATCGTTGCGTATCTCAATCCACTTCCTTGTGCGGCTTCTCAACGTGAAGGTAAATCCTTTTTTCGCTGTCTTTGGCACAAATCTGGAATGTAGGTTTTTTTCATCACACAGCTTCTCTATGAAGTTTACCCAAGAACGATGCACGTCCATGGTGTCTGGTTTCAAGTCAAAAATCGTTCGAAGAGCATTGTGAAGACTTCCAATATCCAGTTGTAGTTTTGTTTTGTTGATGTCCTTCATTCTCTCAGCTTGACAAACATAATCGAATAAGAGGACCAGGTGGTTGCTAGAACCCAATGGAGTTTCGTAGCCGAGATTTTCGACGGCGTGTTCCTCACTCGTTAGTATTAGATCCAGGACAGATGGCATGTTACCATCTCTATATCTAGTGTTATCAAATACGTGGTTATAAAAAGGAATATCGAAGATCAGTTCTTGAAACGCATCGTCGAGCGAATTCGTCGAAAGAGCGTTTTTCTTCATCAAGTTTGGAAGGTTGAAGTATCCCATAAACAGGAGTGACGTTTGAAATCTGGCAGCCAGAAGTCGAATTTTCTGGAGTAGTTCAACATTGTGCGCTTCACTTGCGCTTCGAGCCCGTTAAATCACGCCAACAATGCGATCATCTCCAGTTGTCAGCTTTATTGAGCACCACAGGGTATCCTGTACACGTAGTTCAATATCGTCAATTTCTCTGCAGGATAACTGTTGGTTGTAGTAAAGTGCTACGCCACCGCCGCGTCCCGTACGGTCTTGACGGAGAAGAGACATTCCTTTCAATGTCAATTCATTGTCTGATAAATAAGGTTCAAACCATGTTTCGGTAATTGCAACTAAGTCCGTTGAGTGCTGTGCACATACGGTATCAAGCTCCATTATTTTGTTTCTCAGACACTGCGCGTTTGCATAGAGACACTTTATGGTTTTATGGGTTAACAATGATTGACAATGTGAAAGGCTAGTTTTAGTTCCAAGCTGTGATATGTTTGGCAAAGATTGAGGGTTAGTATGCCTAAATTCAATCCGGTTCACAGTATACAGCTGAGGCGTTGAAGTCGTTTCTACTTTTCCGACTCGGCATGAGTCGGACAAAGATCGTTTTTTGGAGAGCTAATTGAAATGACTTGACTTGGGCTTGTGAGTGGCATATGGTCTGGAGGATCTAGTTTATTTGTTTTCGGAGTACTCATGCTGACACCACTTGGTAGCTTGCGACTGTTTTGAGTCCATTGTGCTCGAATTAAATCAGCCATATTGCTAGTCAGGAAGGGGATTTTAAGCGGTCGGGGTCCATCCCCTTTGTATTGGATGGACTTGGGTATCCTGAACGTATCTATTGCGACAGTTTCATTTACATCGATAGTTTCGGATATAAACTTCCATTGTTGTCGATCGTGTTTTTCTGTTTGATTAGGTGCTAGATTTTCAGCACACTCAGGAACACCAAGCAGTACTAAACTTCTTAAACTTCTTCCTGATGCCGGATCGGAGGCTTTTGATTTTCGTTCCCACCATGGGAGATCAGCGAAAATACGGATTTTTGAGCCAGCAACACTCCTTAATAAGTATGAGTCTAATAGTATGTTTTCCAGGTCGTTTTCGTTCTCCACTATCACCTTGAGTAATCTCGGATCACCCTGATGGGGTGATTTCGGGTGTCGACTTAAACGAACTATAGCTGAGGGTTTAATGGGAACCAGGTTCATCATGTCACAGAGTCTGCTCCATTCGGCTAAATCGTACTTTTTCCTGTCGTCGAACAGTGCATCATTTTTTTCAGGAAGGTTAGTGCAAATTACGCTGAGACTATGGGTCTTCTTCATTAAACCACCAGCAGGTTGCACCGGTGCTGGTCGATGAGGCGTCTCATTGTTGACTGTATTCGTTTTCCTCTTTACATTCACACCAGATGCTGTCTTACGCGACTTAGTAACGAAATCATCTCTACGGCTGTATTTCACTACCCGAACCAGTGTTAGTATGTTCAGGAACACCAAGAAGAACCACACTGCGTTGGTCAGATTTATCCCATTGTTTAAATTACCTTTTCTCTACCACCACGGAATATAAGAATGTGTGCGACATTTAGTCTGTGAACATGTACGGAGCAATTAAGAGTTTAGAAGAACGTTTTCCATCTCTTTTTGGCTTTTAAGAGTTATCCTCAGCAAACGCGGTTCGTGAAGATGAAGAGAATTTGGGTGCCGACTTAGGCGGGTTATTGAATCACGCAGTATCGAGCACATATCCATCATTGAACACATTTAGTACCATTGTTCAATGACTTTAGTTGGTCTACTTGTGTAAAGTGTCCCTGACCAATAGCTACAGTATACGATTCGACATTGTGTAAGACAAATACGATCAGGTGCATATATACAAATGCTCAGTGTTTAACTAACAAATTAGCTGAACTATGTGAGCTTTGTGATAGACTTTCACCAGATTTGGTTGCAGTTACAGAGACTTGGTTCCAGCCCTGCATGACTGATGCTGAGCTTTTGATTCCGAAAATGTCACTACTTCGTCGCGATCGTGATCGAAGATCCGGTGGTGGAGTTGCAGTCTACTATCACGAACGTTTAGCGCAGTGTAACGTCATCGATCATCCTGACCTCAGCCTTCCTGATACGATGTGGTGTTCAGTAAAGCTAGTCAATGGAGATGAATGTACGATCGGCATCATTTACCGCTCGCCATCATCCGAAAGCTCATACAATGATAAGCTCATCGAATCATTGCAACACATCACAAGATGCCAGACTATGCAATTGCTAATCATTGGCGATTTTAATCTCCCGCATCTGTTTTCGAGAGGTGAGCACTCCCTGCATTCGTTTGAACATAAATTCAAGGAGGTTATAGAATTTGCTTCACTACACAATCACGTTAACCAGCCAACTCGCTGGCGGGGTCTTGACCAACCTTCAACCCTTGACCTTGTCTTAACGCCTGAGGCAACCGCAGTAGAGGGTATACAATACCTGGCACCACTGGGGAAGAGTGATCATGTTGTGCTTTTGTTTGATTATGTATGTAGTGCGGAACGATTGTGTGAACAGACGAAAGTCATAAGGAAAATACAATTTGAATCCTTAAATATCAGTCTCCGGGATGCATACACTCATGAGTTTGATTCAATGGATCCTGGCTCATATTACAATTCGTTTCTAAATTATCTCAATTCGAAGATTTACGAAAACTCGATTTTTGTACCACACAAATGCAGCTACAACAACCAGTTTGTCATACGGAGTAGAACGAAGAAATGGTTAGCTGTTAAGCGAGAGCCTTGGGTAACTCATAAGAAGTTTGGTACGGAAGAAACTTGGAAACGATTCTGTAAGATACGGAATCAAGTCACTACTCTTGTACGAGAAGATCGCATGCAATTCCAATGGAACTTGCTTAAGAGAATGGAAAAGAATCCTAAGCTTCTCTACAAGATAGTAAATGAACGATCAAAGATCAAACCAGGTGTATTCTCTGTACTAACACCTCATGGATTGACCCACACTGCCCAAGATACCGCCGACGCTTTAGCAACGTTTTACTCATTTGTCTTCAATCCCAAGCGTTGTATACCATATCAACTTTCATCAAGTTCACCACATTTCGAATTATTAAGTGAAATGACTATCAACGAATACATGGTTGGGCGGGAACTTTGTCGACTAAACGAAAAGAAGTCCCCTGGCGCAGACAAAATTACCCCCGCCGTACTTCGCAGGTGTCGCGTTGCTTTGACTGCTCCTCTCACTCGCATATTCAATCTCAGCTTAAATGAAGGAAAAATACCACCGCAATGGAAAGCAGGGATGATAACTCCTATTTATAAAGGCGGTAGCCGTTCAGACACAGCAAACTATAGACCGGTAACGTTACTTCCGGTGATCTCCAAATTAATGGAACGCATTGTGACTGCGCGCATGAGAGAACATTTTGAAAACCAAAATATTTTGACTGCAGCACAACACGGTTTTCGAAGAGGTCGTTGCTGTTTATCTAACCTTCTTACAACGTTCGAGGATTGGACCAAGGCACTAGACGAAGGTGAGGCTGTACATGCTTGCTACATCGATATTTCCAAAGCTTTCGACAGAGTCAACCATGACATCTAATTAAAAAGCTCGAATCCTATGGAATAACGGGAATATTGCTGAATTGGATAAGGGACTATCTTACTGATAGACACGTCCAAGTTCGCGTTGGCAGCACCTTATCTAGAAAAATAGACGTCACGAGTGGAGTTCCGCAAGGCTCGGTGCTTGGACCTCTTCTATTCTTGGTGTATATGAACGATATAGTAGAGGATATTGGATGCAACTTGATACTATTTGCCGATGATATTAAAATTTGGAAACGTGTCAGGTCTGTTAATGACTGTATGGCATTACAACGGGATCTAAGCATCTTATTTCGTTGGTCCCAGTTAAATGAGTTACCATTTAACCCTGCGAAATGTAAAATGCTGCAGCTTGGGAAATCTCTGCACCACACGTATCAGCTTGGCACGCAAGATCTCGTCTGGACCACAGCAGAAAAAGATCTGGGTATCTGGGTTTCGTTTAACCTGAAGCCTGGACAGCATTGCCGGATGGTGTACAATAAAGCTTGCCGTATCTTGAGTCTTCTCAAAAGAATATTCCGGATTTTACGCCCGAAACCCTACCCCGGGTAATTAACACGTATATACGTCCTGTTATGGAATATTCCATCCAAGCCTGGGCACCATGGCTGAGGAAGGATATCGAACTACTCGACAGGATTTATCATCGTGCTACAAGATTTTACCCAACGGCGGATACGTAGTGACCTTATGTGACCTTCAAAATCTTGCATTCTGTAAACCATCCCCTTAAACACTTGCTAAAGCCCAATGACCTTACTCGAACACGAACACATTCAAAGGCTTTAAGCATTCCGCATTCTCGATTGGATATACGTCGTAATTTCTTCTCCGTAAGAATTTGTTTCACTTGGAACTATTTGCCTGAAGAAATCACACGATCAGAATCTGTTGAGGTTTTCGCTTCCAAACTCGATGAGTTTATGACGAACCATGCGGTATGCGAATGTCCCTATTGATTTTTGAGATATTTTATATTTTTTTGATATATTTTATATGTTCCATATACTTGTCATCCTATGGTTATTGTTAAGCTTAATGCTTTTTCTACCATACAATTTTTTTCTGAGTTTTCTGAGTTTTTTTCTGATGTCTCCGGCACATTGGTGCAGATTACGCTGATATTCTTCAAATTTGTTTTTATTTCAATATTATTTTGGAGGTAGAGGAATGCTGTTGATGGACAGTCAGTAGACGCCCGTTCGACTTTTTAATCTGACTAACATGTGAGTCAGCTGTTCAGCCATCCGCAAATTCTCTTCACGTAGTGGAGTCTGTTGTGGAGGTACGGGATGTAGTGTTGGGTTTAGGTTGGTTTTACATTTTAGTGAGTTATTGTGGGCATTTTTGAGTACAGCTCTCTACGTTTTTAATGTGATCTTCTAGGTTTCCTGATTGTAATATATTGGTCTCGACGCCGTTTAACGGCTTTGTTCTACAGACGCGTACACATAACAGACACATGGAAGTTCAACATTATTAATAAAGACAACTGCCTCTTTAGTCAAAAATATATCGCAGTTTGTGTGAACCATAGTAGAGCGCATATAACATATGACTAGTTTCGATTTCACACTCACCTCCTTTGCAAATTTTACACAAATCACGCATTGTTATTTTGGGTTCTAACATCCGATAGCAGTTGAGGTCAAGGTCGTCGGATCGTGGAATGTAAGTTAAGATAGCTTCCACGAAAACACCTACGCGCGTATACATCGATTAACGGTTGAGAGATGAAATTTGCGACGTCCGCGTGGGAACGTATCGCAATGTATTTAATGCAAATTACCAAGTAAAACAATCGTGGTGACCGTAGATTTATTCTCACACAAAGGAAACACGTTTTGTTGGATTCAGCAGAAGAAGATCTTCTGAATGTTAGTGGTCCTGAGCAAGTCAAAACAGCGAAAAATTGCACTCGCACAAAATTTCCACGGTGATTTGGAAAATAAGAACTTCCGAAATATTGATCGCATGACACCGAAATGATTGGGTCCCCTAGTTTTTTCAAGAGAATTCGAATGGTGTAAGACAGATCCAGCGAGTGACGAGTTATGTTTAAAAGTATCAGAGCACAATATTATGCGTCTGCGTGTAGACAATCGGGTCGGTAATCAGAAATATCTGAGAGATTTCCCTCTTTATAAATAGTAGTGATTATTTCACGTTACCAATCGGCAGGAATCACACCATTCACCAATGTTTGCTTGAACATGTATGGGAGTGACTTATATAAAAATGCGAGCATTGGTTTAATATGTGCGGGTTTATTCCTTCCGTGCCAGGACATTTTTCCGTCTTTAGATAGAGATGGTGTTCTGACGTGATAACTATTTCACACAGGGCAATGCTGGTTGAGATGTGCTGATTTTGGATGTAGATTGCCTATCCTCTCGGACCGAAGACAGACGAATAAGAGTCGCTAATTTATTCGACAGTTTGTGATGCCGTTTTTGTTTGTCCAGCTTATGTGTTCCCTGGCGTAATATTTTTAATCTTTGACCATTCAATATAAGATTTTGGAGTTTAACTGTTTATTCGGTGATGCCGAAATGCCTAATGGTAAATAGTTCTATTGCAATCTATACGGATTGAGTAGAAGTTCGCGCGACAATTCACACGAGAGTTTCGTTTTTGAGGAGCATGTTTATGACTTCGCGCCAAAGGACTTCAATTAATTTTACATTCGTGTCTAAGTGGATGAGACGCCGTATGTAGAATTCTGTATATTCCTCAGCTTAAATCTGATTTTGCGCTTTAGGCTGCTGAATTCGTGTCTAGAGTGTCGCTATTCTGGAAGTATACCATCCGGTAACCATTTTGGTTGTCTTATGATAAATCCTCACTAGTACCGCGATGTTTCTTTACGAACATGATGCCGAAGTTTGCACGGTCTAGTTCAACCTCCAAGTTTGCTTCCTGAAAATTCGTCTATTATTCAATTTACAAAAGTTTCACGTGTTTAACTTTAGAAAATGTGTATTTTCACTCTTCGTGCTCACAGTCTTTTGTGGACCACAGAACAAAGAACTCTTGGGTATGCGAATGAGCAACACCCAAATTACGGGATTTTCGAATAACAGGCGATTCTCTGTATAATGAACATGTAATTGTGACCTAATATGGATTGCTTACGCAATTTAATTTTGTGTGGCTGGCTCCATGGGTGGATCAGCCGGCTTCATTGATGTGTCGAATCACGCCAGCCCACGCGCGTCGATCGGATGCGAAATCACTGCAGATCTTAATCCAGTCACGTTCCCACCTGCGAACGCCGTAGACGGTGCGCAGTCCCAAGGCGTCTACATCCTCATTCACATTTGACAGAAGTCTTCACTTGACCGCCCTGTCGTCGACGCCAGGTACGAACGGGTTTGGGGACGAAGAGGAGTTTCATGAGCTCGACTCTGTCTTTCGGTGGACGTGGCCAAACAACTATTGTCTTTTTATCTGGATGTAAACAGAACGTAGAGGCAAGCCATTGCATCGCGTTCGAAAGGCAGCGTTATATACTCGGTCAGTATATCGGATGCTCAAGATTACCCTATGGCACCAATGTTTGAACACTTCAAGAGATCTTACATTCTGTGACCTCAGCGGCCACGTCTCGCATTCATGAAGTAGTACAAGGCCGATCGCTGATTGATAACCACGTATTTTGGTTTTGAGGATGATCCCGGTCCTGCGACAAAGGGTGCCATTCAACTGCAACAATGCATTGCGCGCACGGTCAACGCTTAACCTCACTTTATATTTCGCCTAACAATTGGGTAACATACTTGAACCGAGGTACTTGAAGACTGAAACGTACTCGATCGGACAGTTCCGGACGGTCAGGCGCTTGATAACTGGAGTAACGGAATAAATTGGTTTTACTGCGTTTATCTCGAGATCTGGTTCATAATCCAGTCTACGAAAGTTGAACAAACTGGGGATAACGGAAAACCTTGCCTGTCTCACTCACTTACTCACACAGTCATATCCGTGCAGGGTGGCACATGAGGCGAAGACAACTTCACGCCAGTGGTTCCGGTCTGCCTGACTCCTGTGTGCAAATTAAATTCTTTACACCAACCCGAGCCCTTATATGAATTGTAATAGGCTCTAACTAGGCCTTCAAGATAGTATAATGTCCCATAAACAGCCACCGTCTACGGAATCAAACGCGTTTCGGAAATCAATAAAACAAGCTACCGTTTTCTGTTGGTGCCGTGCACGGTGCTCCAGAATCCTGCGCATCATACCCTAGGGCGAAACCCAACTTGATTGACTCTAGTGCGCAAATTGCGTTCGGTAGATAACCGATTAAGCAGTTGCGTCGCAAACAGTTTAGCTGCGGTAACGCTGAGACTTATTCCGCGGCAGTTGGAGCAAACAGATTATTCTCCATCTTTTGACAGGGGTACGATTATATACATCCTCCAAATCTAATGGGAAAACTTCCGTCTCTCAAATAGAACAAATCAATTTGTACAGTGTAGATAATATTGCGTAAACACAAGCTCTAATAACTTAAACGGAAATTCCGTCCTCCCATGGCGATTTATCGTTCTTCATTCTTTGTTAAACATTTGAAATCTCGTGCACTTATTTTTCATCGTAGTTGATCGAATAGTCGCAGCTCTATACCGGGACAGTGGTTACTGTACTTATAGCTGACGGGCAGTTCAGTAACTGATTGAAATGCTCAGCCCACCTAGTTATCTTATCATTAAAGTCAACGATCGTGCTAAAACTAACGCTTCCAGATGCGGTGCGAATCAGGCGAAACACCTCTTGCTCGATTGTGTTCTGAGAGATCCAGTCTTGCCGGTGGTGAGAAACGGTGCCTAAGATTTTTAATGCCGCCGTCTGATTAGCGGACTTCAGTCTGGACCACTGTTGTTCAACTGGGACACACTCCCATCCAACGGCTCAGCAACAGCATCAATGAGGTTCTCACGATGGTCCGGCTTTCCAAAGGCCATCGAGTTTAAAGTCTTTCTAGGAGTTTCCTGTTGGCAGATTTGAAGGCGAATTCGGAGCTTTGCTCGAACGAGAGTGTGATCAGTGCCTGATGCGTTCCCTATTTCGGCTCTATGATAGGACACAGTCCAGCACTGAGGACTTCCAGCGTGCGCGAATTAAGATATAATCGATCTACGTTCTACCATAGTTGGAGTACCATGTAACCAAGTGTTTCCTAGAGTGCTATACTTTAGTGTTTCAGACTAATAAGTGCATTCCAATCGCCGGCCACAACCAATGTCATTTACAGTTACTCGTGCGGCGATTGATTGAAACTGGTTAGAGAAGTTGTCTTTTGCATTTTCTTGGACACATAACGTTGGAGCATACACCGAAACGATAGTAATATTCAACGGATGACCCCTTAGCCGGGCCAATGCAATTCTTGGGGACATAGGCGTCCATGACAAGATCGCTTGCTTGGCTTGATCACTGAGAGATACACCGTGCTGACGAGATCCATCTTCGCGCTCACTATAAAGAAGCCAGTATTTACTATCGACTCCGGGTACCTTACTCGGTTTGGATCCGTATCCAGGTAGCGAAACTCAGAGAAACAAGCAACGTCTACCCGGTAGTCTAATAAAGAGCGAATTTGAGTGTCATTTAATATTAAGCCTGGTCATAATTGCCGGACAGTGTACAATAAAACCTGCCGTATCTTGAGTCTTCTAAAAAGGATATTCAGGATTTTCACGCCTAAAAATCCTTACCCCGGTTAATTATTACGTATGTACGTCCTGTTATGGAATATTAAATCCAAGCCTGGGCACCATTGCTGAGGAAGGATATCGAACTACTTTAAAGGATTTATCATCGTGCGACAAAGTTGATCTCCCGATACAGAAATTTACCTTTCAAAGAACGATTTTACCCAACGACGGATACGGAGTGAGCTGTTTATTCATTCATAGATTTATTCATAGATTATATGCAGGTAAAAAGCTATGCTTTACAAGACCCATAAAAATGTACATTGGGTCGAATGGTAAAAAATATCAAAATATTATTAGATTATTGTCAAACATAAAAAAACTTAGCAATAAAAAAACTTACTTGTCCTAGTGGATATCTAGTGACTTACAAATCAACAACGTGCCGTGCGGTCGCATTATTTTGAGCTCCTGATTATCAGGATATACTGTTCGTAAACTTACACTTACGTGGATATATTATACGTTTTTGGACTCCTCTCGAACTCAGCTTTCTGGATATACCACTCTCGTAGCGGTATTCGATAATACGAGCAAATTGGGATTTATCGTGATTTTCCCATATTGGATCTACGCGTGCAACTCTGTTAATACTCTTCAAGTCCTCAAAGGGATTAACGTCATCGGAAAGATCTTATTCTTCGCCGTCGACTGGTCATACTTTCAACATCGTGCGATCAACTACCGAAGAGTATCACCGGATTAAATTCTGATTTTGCTCTTTTTCGTGAACACTGAATTTTTTGTCGCGCACACTATATTCATCATCGATCGCTCGACAGAGCCAATGCTTTTGCACAAACCACTGAACAGTGCTGCTCTTAACCCTGACCGGATGACCCCGAAACGAAAACAAAGCGCACTGGGCTGCATGTGTGCGGTTTGCCGAAAGTCGGTAAGTCCTAAGGCAAAGTCTGTCACGCGTTACGATTGTTTGTCGAAAGTTCATGCTAAATGCGACAAATCGCTGACCTCGGATTTAGTATCGATTATTAATGGAGATAATTGCCCTGGGTGTTTGTTATGTTTGTTGGTTTGCAAGGCCAAATCAACACCGTCAGCCTCGGCGACGAAAACCCCTGAATATGATATTGAGACGCGTCTAAATGGAATGGAATCCAGTATACAAAAACTAAATGAACTGATAATAAACGTCATAAAGACACCGTCGTTACCCGTCGTT
This sequence comes from Atriophallophorus winterbourni, assembly GCA_013407085.1. Lineage (NCBI taxonomy): Eukaryota > Metazoa > Platyhelminthes > Trematoda > Plagiorchiida > Microphallidae > Atriophallophorus > Atriophallophorus winterbourni. The sequence goes on from JACCGJ010017108.1 coordinate 35,290, forward strand.
ACTGCCGAAGAGCCGGTAGATAATCCATCATACTCGAGCAGGCCAACATTTGCCCAGATAACCGCGCAGATGGTGACTAAAACGGGGAGGCGTTCGTTGGGATCAGTGACTCCTCGACTTAACGGAAACGAAAAAGAACTCAAAAAAACCACTGCTACTAAAATGACTGACTCACATTATAAAACAAAATCCGCGGGTGTAAACCTTAGCGTTATATGTACAAACGTGACCGAGTCGCAGGAAACGCTGTTTGAAGCTAAGCAAAAACATGACTTAGCTGAGTGGTATAAACTCTGCAGTCAGATGAGAGTGGCCGCAGTTACTACTTCATCAGTAGTTCGATTAAACCGCCACCTGAATTCTCCTCACAAGGATGATCCTCGCCTTTTAAGAATAACGCTGCAATCTGCGGAGGACGTGGAAAACGTACTCTTAAATGCTTACATTCTTAGAGGTGTTCCAGAGACTACATGTCGTATCCATGCAGACTTACCATGGTGGGAGCGAAAGTCGTCGCAGAAATCTCGTGGAGAATGTAATCCGAGAAGTATTGTAATTCTAGGTGTTCCGGAAGATGCTGCTGACGTACCTTCTCAAGAAAAGTCTGAGCACGACCACAAACAATGGAAATATCTAGCCGAAACAATTGGTAATAAAAATGCCATACTTGTGGATGCTTTTAGGATACCGCGGTCTGCCAACTATAAAGGGCAAGGTCCTAGCCCTTTAAAGCTAACCTTCTTCACAACCGAAATGACGGATACTATCAAACGTGAATGGAAAGCTAATAGAAAAAACCTACCACAAAACGTCATGTTGAGCTTGCCCAAGGTAATAGCCGGAAGCAAGTTAACGGATGGTACTGACCCACAAACGCCTAGTGATGAGGTTCAACCTGAATGTCATGCGATAGCTCCAAAGAACTTGACTATTCCGACTCTAACCGAGTCGGCCATCTGATAACTTTACATGATTTGAACACCACGAACTTTATAAGATGTTTATATACAAATGCACAAAGCCTTCCGAACAAATTAGCTGAGCTAGCCGAGATATGTTCGCGCTACTCACCTGACATTATCGCCATTACAGAAACATGGTATTCTTCCCAATTGATTGAATCGGAGATATCAATTCCAAATATGAATTTGATAAGGAACGATCGAGAGAGAAGCGGTGGTGGTGTTGCTCTTTATTACCATAATAGACTCCAGTGCCATCCAATAGACAAAACAGAATTCACGCTCGAGGATACAATTTGGTGCACCTTAACACTGATGTCTGGTGAAGTCTGCATTATTGATGTGGTCTACCGGTCCCCTTCATCCACGGAATCGTACAACGAAAGGTTGATCCAAGTGCTTCAGCGCTTGACTCGCACACAGCTAGCAACAACACTTATTATAAGTGATTTTAATCTGTCCACCCTTTATCTCAGGGACGACCACTCCCCACAAATACCAGAATACCGATTAAGAGAGGTACTAGATTCAATCCCGTTATACAACCATGTTCATGAATGTACCCGGATGAGAGGTTCTGACCGCCCCTCTGTCTTGGATTTGGTGTTAACATCGGAGGAACAATCTATCGAAGCGATCGAATTCCAGGCTCCACTGGGTCTTAGCGACCATTAAGTGCTTGTGTTCGACTATGTTTGCAGTACTCAGCAATCGCTTACTCCGAATGGGGTGGTTCGACGGGTAGATAAATTGGCCCTGAGTAAATCGCTCGTGCAGATTCCGCATTTTCAGACGGACAATATAACCCCTTACTCGCAATGGAACGAACTTGTAGGTTTTCTGAAACTGAAGATAGACGAGAACTCGCAGATCGTTCGGAAAAGGTGCGTCGATGAACTTCGTTTTGTTGTCCGCAGCAGAACAAAAAAGTGGATAGCACTGAAGCGAGCAGCGTGGGTGCAGCATAAAGCCAACACTACTTCTACTTCTCGGCAACATTTCCGTATGTTACGCAACAAAGTGACTGCACTTATTCGAGAGGGTAAGGAAGCGCACCAATTGATGCTCCTGTCGAAAATGGAACGCAACCCTAAGTTATTATACAAAATCATGAACGCGAAAGCAAAAGTCAAACCAGGTATTTTCCCCATCCAGAATGGCGAAAAACTCACTGAAACAGCGTTGGAAACCGCAAATGCTCTGGCAATTTACTACTCTAATGTGTTCGTACCCAAGGTTTTAGTGGAACGTTCTGAGTATCCAATTGAAACAGGAATCGAAACGTTGTGCGATATCTCGATAAATCCAATGATTGTTGCAAGACATTTGCTCAAACTAAAGGTAAGAATATCCTCAGGAGCGGATGGCATCACACCGGATGTGCTCAGGTTCTGTCACCGTCAGCTTTGTGAACCGCTCTCCAGCCTGTTTAACTATTCGTTGCTTAATGGAGTTGTACCGAAAGATTGGAAGTCCGGTGTGATAACACCTATCTTCAAAGGCGGTTGCCGATCTGACGCTGCAAATTATCGTCTCGTCACACTTTTACCTGTTATTGCTAAGCTCATGGAACGTATAGTCTCGGAAAGAATAGTTGCACACTTCGAATCGCATAATCTGTTTTCGCCAGCGCAGCATGGATTTCGATCACACCGATCTTGTCTCACAAATCTTCTCCTCACGTTAGACGACTGGACAAAGGAGATGGATAAATGTTCTGGCATCCACGTCTGTTACCTAGACATTTCGAAAGCTTTTGACAGAGTCAATCATCATTTGCTTCTTCAAAAACGGATGCTTTCAGGAATAGGTGATCCACTCCTCTCATGGTTGTGCGACTATCTGTCAGATCGCGACGCCCGAGTTAAAGTTAACAGAGCGCTATCCCAAACGTTCAAAACCACCAGTGGAGTACCCCAAGGGTCTGTACTAGACCCGCTCCTCTTTCTGTTGTACATAAATGATTTACCACCCCCCCACCTCATATCGTCCAAAATGGCCCTGTTCGCGGATGATATGAAAATTTGGACGCCAATAAGTTCTGCAGAGGATTGTGAGAAACTGAAAACGGATTTGGACAGCGTGTCGAATTGGGCGGCCATGAATGACATGTCATTCAACATACAGAAATGTGAGATGCTCCATCTTGGCAAGAATGTTCCTTGGACATATCGATTGGGAACTGTAAACCTAGCATGGAGCTCGTTAGAAAAAGATCTTGGAGTGTGGGTTAGCGGGAACCTGAAGAGCACAGCGCACTGTCAGAACATATATCGACGGGCAAACAGATTGTTAGGTATCTTTCGAAGAATATTTGGAAGATTCTCTCTGGTAACGTTACCAAGGATAATGAATGTCTACCTTCGCCCTACGATGGAGTATGCGGTAGAGGTCTGGGTTCCTTGACTGCGAAAGGATATTGTTCTATTCGATAAAATCTATCATAGAGCAACAAAGTTAGTGATGGGTCTTCGCAATGTTCCGTACACCGAAAGATTGCGACGTCTGGGTCTATGCGACTTTACCCAAAGGAGGATACGACGCGATATTATTCTGACTTATAGAATTGTGTCTACCGAAAGACATCTACTAAAACACTTGCTTGATGTGTGTGATGGAAAAGTGATACGCGGATATACCTTATCCCTTTACGTCCCAAGTTCCCGTATTGACTGTCGGCGCCATTTTGTCGCCATACGTGCTATATTTCTTTGGAATTCCCTACCCCAACATGTGGTGGACTCTCCTTGCCTGGCGGCGTTTAAAGTTAAATTGGACTTACATATGCAAAAGAATAACATTCGTCAGCCTTACATTTGATATTCTCTATTGCTTTTATACTATTGTATTTTTTCATGTTCTATTAATACCGTCATCCTGTGGTGTTGTAAAGTATTAACTTTTTAACCATAAATCTTTGAATTTGAATTTGAATTCTTGAAAACTTCAACGGTTCCAGATTGTACCACATGAGTATGTAAACTCTTCCACAGTTGCACATTGCGAACGGAAAATACATATTTGCGGCAGTTCAACCTGCTATGCTGTTGGTAAAGTTTCGATTGGTGACCTCGCAGATGTGTGTTATGGGAAAGATGAAACAAATGACCGCAAGGATGATTTGTTTGATTAAGCACTGTCCAAATGAATATTAGTGCTCCTCGTTTCCGTCTGTATTCAGCCGAATGCAAATTCAATAATTTAAGTCGCGTTTCGTATGGATAATTTGATAGTCCCATGACGAGTTTTGTCGCTCTGTGCTGTAGAGTTTCTAATAGCAGAATATCTTTTTTCAACCAAGGATCCCATGCCTGTATAGCATATTCAACATGAGGACGGATGTACGTTGAAATCAATTTGCAGGCAATATTGGGATCAAACGAACCTAGGACTCTTCTAATGAGACCCAAGTTGTTTTCAGCTTTGCAGGCAGCCAGTTGACATTGCATTAAGTTTCCTATGTCTGATTGGATAATCACACCTAAATCTTTTTCGGAGGAGGCGGGTTTAATAACAGTGAGACCAAGATAATATTCTTTGCTCGACTTGCTGTTGAGAGACAATAGGCTGTATTTCGAAGCATTCAGGGGCATTTCGTTGTCTATTGACCAAGTGTGAATCATATCGAGATCCCGTTGCAGATTCTGCGTGTCGTCTGTGGAGTTTATCTTGCACCAAAGCTTTGCGTCATCTGCGAAAATAAGCACGGACTGCAATACCGTAGGCAAGTCGTTTATATATATTAAAAATAAAAGCGGTCCGAGGACTAATCCTTGTGGGACACCACGGGCAATTTTAATCGACTCGGATAGTTCGTTTTTGACTCTCACGTACATCTCACGAGATATCAATCATTCATTAATCCATGCATGGAGTTTACCCTGTACACCGTAGGTGAGTAGTTTCGACGAAAGTATTCAAAATCTTGCATAATGAAAACCATCCCCTTAAACACATGCTAAAGCCCAAAGGCCACACTCGAACACGAAAACATTCAAAGGCTTTTAGCATTCCGCCCTCTCGATTTGATATTCGTCGAAATTTTTTCTTTGTAAGAATTTGTTTCACCTGTAACATTTTGCCTTTTGAAATCACACGCTCGGAATCTGCTGCGGGTTTCGCTTCTAAACTCGTTGAGTATATGACGAATCCTACGGCGTGACTGTCACTAATGATTTTCGAGAGATTTTATAATTATACTCCATATATCTGTCATCCTATAGTCATTGTCAAGGTTACTTCTTTTCTACCATAAAACTTTCTGAGTTCTGAGTATCGTGATGGTTTCACTACCAACATCCAGCAATGTCCTTACGTTCGAACATCCAATATAAAACTTTATACGAATATTTATAGTCCCAGCTTGCTTATTTTTTACCCTAGACGCTGGGAGAGCCAAAGTTGCGTCGCTTTTCGAGAACACCGTAGCAGATAAGTGAGAGTTTTATTTATACATTTTCACGAAGTTTCTTGGGAATAGTATACAAGT
>JACCGJ010017109.1:0-31020 GCA_013407085.1 Atriophallophorus winterbourni
CGTGCCGGGTGGCACATGAGGCGAAGACAACTTTACGCCAGTGGTTCCGGTCTGTCGCTGCTTCCGTTGCCGTCTGCACCGTGAATCCTAGTGCATGTAGTTCGCATTCCAACGTTCTGCGCCAAGTTTCCTTGGGCCGTCCCCTTTTTCGTTTACCTTGCGGATGCCAGAGCATGGCTTCCTTCGTATGCGAACTGGGATCCATCCTGCAGACATGACCGAACCACGGATCTGTTGTCATCGTTTCCGTAGCAATATAGGTTTTACGGGATAGGGTTGCTAGCCCTAAGCACCACCATCCTCCTTTCTCAGACGGGCTTGGAACCGTCCTTGGCGGAGTTCAATACATTAATAGCTCAGACAATATTCAAGATTAAAGATTGAAAAACCACATCTTCGCAATTACCATAACAGAGTAAATATTCGTTCTTGGGAAAGAAATACTTCATAATCATGTAAAGTCACGTATAGTCTAGTTGATTACTAACCGAGATTTAATACCCTTACTAACTAACTTCCGCCTTTGATCCTGTCTGGGACATAGGCCGCCAACGATCTCTCTCCAGTCATCACGATTCTTGGTGAGTCTCTCCAGCTGTCCCCACATCTTGCCAATATGCTTGGCGTCTGCATGCAGGTCTCGGCGCCAGGTATTTCTAGGCCGCTCTCTCTTCCTCTTCGCTTGGGGGTTCCAGGTGATGGATTGTCTAGGGTTGTTTTATGCAGGTTTGTGCAGGATGTTTCCAATTCATTGCTAGCGACTGTAAAGTATGTTTTGTCAACAGGCAACTGCTTCGTTTGTTACCACAATTATTCATTTCTGATCTTGTCGCGCCAGCGGATCCCTAGCATTTTCCAGTAGCTGGTTCTGATGAAGACCAAGATTTTCATCATAATGGTAACTGTGGTTCTCCATGTTTCTGTTCCGTAGAAGAGTATCGGCTTTACTAAGGGGTTGAAGAGCATGATCTTGGCGGTAATGCTGATCTCTCTTGATCCTCAGATGTTTTGCAACTGGTGGAAGGCTGCTCGTGCTTTAGTGATGTGGGTTCAGACGTCTGCTCGAAGCTTGTTGAGATAAGTAAAACTGTCCACCACTTCCAGCGCCTCGCCTTGGACTGTGAGGGGTGTCGTGTTGGATGCGTTGTTCTTGAATGCTATTTTCCTTTCGTAATATTTTTAAACTTTCTTGATAGGGTAGCGATAAACAGGCAGTAGTCACGACCTTGAGTTCCTTAGTATTTGTCCAACCTGTAATACAGCAATACTAACGCTTTAATCTACTAACCAACTGAAGAAAATTCATCTCATGTCCGAAAACCAGCATGAGAAACAGGTTTTATGCACATTGGACGCGAAACCGGACAGAAATAGATCTTGGAAATGGAGGTTTACTCATCACAACGTATACACCTAATTCGCCAGGAACTGCCGATTATGATGACAACTCCAAGCTCAGTATTGATGTAGTCTCGTTTCTAGTTCACAAGTCCCAGATTCATCGATCAACGTTTCTTCGTACAAACAGGATGGTAGTTGTTCCAGCTTACTGAGCGATGATCTCTTAGACAACACGAAATCAGGTTGACAGTGAAGTTTTCTATCTTCAGAAAAGTCCGCAGCCGTTCGAATCTGAACTATATTGAACAAAACGGCAATGACCCAATATTTCCGCTAATTTCCCTGATTGTTTACTCACATTTAGATTAGTCCCATGAATCCTTATGAGTCAGATCTCGAGTTTAAATACACCTAAACCACACCTTTCAATAATCTGTTCTGATTGAAAATCTTGCGTTTCAACCCTGCGAAAATTTAGTTCCATTTTCCTAGTTGCGGAATTATTACTGTGGCACTGAATTTCAGTATCGCTGAGGATAGTACTAGTAACCTTTCCAAAGTCGGCGCAGCGCGTCTTCCAGGCTGGTGTACCCGCGATCAGATATCGCAATGGTTAGTTACGCTTCAGGATATGTCCCGAAACCGTGTTCAATGGCGGTCTTGCACTAAGCATCTTCTTGGAGTGTTTGCTTAACCTTATATGTTTTGAAGCTGAGTGACGAGAAAAGCGTGTTATGATGCATGACAGTGAAAGCCGCAAGGAAGCTGCCATGCTGATGTCGCTCTACTCGTTCACGAAACTTGTTTGAATGTATGTTCCATTCGAGGTGTAGGCACCTCTTTCCAGTTTGTTTGTACTTACTCTTTTATAGAAGCCGCAGCAATTTAAGTCCCACCCTTCCCCATCTTTTAGGATTTTAATTTTTCATGGTTGTATGGCAGTTAAGCATTCGGTACGTGCTACCGGTGTAATGCTGTCTTTGATGATGATGATGATGATGATGATGATGATGATGATGATGATGATGATGATGATGATGATGATGATGATGATGATGATGATGATGATGGGGATAGAATCACCAATTAATCGGCTCATTCTGTGTGCAAACAAAAGTTTAAACTATAATTTTGGTAAGACCGGTCTCAGATGAAAAAGGCATTTCAAACATCTTTCAAATCCGATCATCTCAAATATGTTTTCTACCCATGAGCAAATTAAACACTAAAAAAAATTTTTCGAGAATTAAAAACTGGCTGGATATGCAGCGATTACTTAAACTGTATCCCACCTTTTGTGCACGGGATGTGAGCGTTTCAGAAACAGCGAAATTCTTTTAATTTTTGATTTGTAATCTGTGTACATTCATCCAAACTTTGGTTGTACTAATCCTGTTTAACTGCGGCCTGACAATACAACTTTTACGCCTTCAAATCTGTTTTACTGATGTGGAAATGCTTAACATGGCAAATATTGTTCTGTGGGATTAGCGGAAATATACAAACATCAAAAGTTAACATTTCTTACATGAAGACAGTGATGTACTATGTGATGTACTTGAATTGCATACCGTCGCGAATACTAAAAACGTTAAATTATGCGTTGTACACCAACTCTAGTTATGCGTCGTGATTCATGATCAAAAAATCAATAAGCTTCACGAAAACGCATGAGGCGTATATGTAATATAACCTCTTTCTGTGTAGTTGATGGTACCCGACCTTGGAATCGGTTCTTCAGACTGTGAGCATCTTGCTTGAATTTAGAATTTAAAACAGCCATTGTATTTGCAAGATCCCATTTCAAAAATTTCAATCCAAGCGACTCATTGTTGATTCTACAATGGAGAGTAAATGACTAATAACTGGGCACCAAATTTGATCGTATTTTGTTGGTAAAATTTGCCAAGTAAATAAAAATCACATGGGGTGACCTTAGGCGATCTCCCACTACTAAAACATATCATTCATCTGGCGAAAACGAGTGTCTGCATGCCACATATTAAATTAGTGTCATGTAAGGTAGATCCGTTTCAGCAAAGCGTCCAACGGTGACCACCAGAGGCGGAAAACTTTTCGGTAAACGAGCTTTTCAATACACGAGATCGACGAAATGGCCAATATCATGAGATAGCCCCAATTTTATCGTCTATTACAAGAAACCAATTCAGTATATTACATTACAACAGTAGCCTATCCTTCAGTGACCAATCGTTTGCATTTTACATCTGTTGCTGCTATCTTCACAATCTTATTTTTGAGATTGATTTGCAGCCAATTGATACTTCGTACGTAGGTCTATTCAGTCAGAAATCAGTTGATGTAAATTTATAATAATAATAATAATAAATCAAATAGGAAGAAGAATAGACTCAGGACCAAACCTAAAAAGACCATAATTTTGTTTAATCCGTTGTCATAACTACTGCATGGCGAATTATGCAGCAGGTTGCTCAACGAATCGACAATGTCTCAACATTTTGCATATAAAGTATGATCGAATATGTCGAACAATCTCGAGGTAGTCACATAATTATTATCGATTGGTTTAGGCCAACCAGTTCAATCAATATGTTTCCGAAGCGTTCGTCTAATCCAAGTTCTATCGCTGATAGGCCACATGTATTTTAAAGTAATGCTATCATGATTTTGCCAAAATGCAGGCGCGCTAAATTTGATGCAAAAAGAACAGGATAGGAGAGCAGTGGTTTTCAAGAACTAAGATACCACAGCCCTCAAAATATGTGCTACCACAAGCTAGTTTGTGGTAGTCCCTCATATCACTACCTAATTAATAAAAGGTTAAATGGGTCACAAATTTACGATCATGGCATGAATACCTTCTACAGTTCAGGCGGGAATGGGGTACCACCAGCACATATTCATGGGTCCGATAATTTCTCGTATCCCTTCGCGTGAATAAATCCTGTAAGGGATGGTTCGGGGTATGGAATGTTTTGTAAAGTAGGATAAGGTCTCCTCTGATTTGTCGGTATAGGAAGTCGAAGAGATTCAGGTGAGCTATCCTTTTTATAAGGCTTGCTTTGGATGCTGAAAACTAGTTTTGTTGAGCGTCGATTGATTCGCTGCGTTAGTTCGACATCATTTTTGACCCACGGGGACCATGACTGCAGAGCGTATTCGATGACTGGTCTCAAGTATGTATGGGTCATGATCCTCGAGAATAGATTGAACCAAAATTTCCTAAATACCCCAAAACTGCTCTCACCGATTCATTAAATCCTTTCTTTCTTCATGATTATGATTATCCGATCGGTCACGAACATTTTCCATTACATTCCCAAATGCCCGTTTAAGTAGATTGAGGACACGTGTTGCTTTTGTAAAGAATCAAGAATCAAGATTTTATGGTTGAAAAAGCGATCGCTTTACTGTTTCATTGGATGACAGCTATAAATAATACAGAGGATGCAGTCAAAATTCTATTGAGGTGTTTAGTTTGTGTGGGTTCATATGGGGTCAATATACAGGGCAAATAGTGGAGTGCTCTTTTATATAAGCATCCGTGTTCGATTTGAAATCACGGATCGTGGGAGCGTTCACAATACCCTGTGATAGTGAATTCCACAGAAAGCAAATACACACCGAGATTGACGTCTACAATCGAGTCTTGATTGAGATATAACGAGATAACTTGAACGAATCCGTTTATTTTTAGGGGAACTGACTTTTATCAAATTGCAGAGAGGGTGATTTTCCATCCGAAATATTTTATGGGTTAGGATCATTTCGCTCCTTACTATCCTTTGTGTAAAATCGGTCAATCCCAGAATGGCCATTCGCTCTGGGTATGGGATGTGCTACATCCCCCGGTGCCCAAGCTGGGATCATTTATTCTACCACCGGATGGATTTAAGTATCTAAAATGAGGGAGAGCGTTTTAGGAGAGAACCGCCAAAATATTTTTCTCAGCAATTACAAGATACCGCTTTCCCTATTGAATAATTTCTGGCAATGACTATTTGGTTTCAGGTTATTAGTAATCCAGATATCTGGATTATTTCTCAGCGCTGGTCCAAGTCAAGTTTTCATGACCAAGATTATGTATGCTCGTATTGCCGGCCAAGTTGTAATATTTTATATTTTTATATGATAAAAGGCATCTGATTTAGTTCAGACCAGTGATACAAGGCATCCAAATTCTCTTGCAACATCAAACAATCTTCAATCGATCGGACTTGCTTTCACATTTTTCTGTCATCTTGAATCTTGAATCCACATGATACTTTTGATTTGAAGGCGTCAACTTATTTCTTTCGGGTGTAACATATTTGAAAAAGTTGATCTCTATGGATGAAGTGCCCTTCAAAAACAAAATATATATTCGATTCATAGAAGTGTCCAAGCTTAGTCCCTTTAGAATCAATCAACACATAGTCAATTAGAAACTGTTTAGGGTCACACGACGCAATGCAAGCAGACCGCAAAGCTGACAGTCGAGCGACGGGCTCTCCCATCTGTCTCATTAAAACAAACGTCCTAGTTGATCGAATGAGTCACCAGCTTTCGCGAAAATTAATTGCAATTTTAGCGCACTCTGTTAAGGGAACCACAAATCCTTGTGTGCTACATGTTCACATTGTGACATTTGTACGAGAATTGCGTTAATTAATGTGCAAAAAGATCCCGATATCAAAAAATAAATGTAAATGTAAAAACTGACATCGAAATACAACGGACAAATAAGTTTCTATGGATTTTTATGCTGTTCTCTTCAAACGGCATTGATTATAAAAGGTTGCGTGAAATTACGTCACCTGTAACTTTTCGTGTTAATGGAAACGTAGATACGAACCCACATTGTGAGCCACTGTGGCTTGAAATTCAAGATTCAAGAGAAGGTCCACAACCCGCATTTGAATGAAGACCGGTGCACTTTCACATTGTAGATGGATGTTTGTGCCTTGATGTTGCAGAGTTTTCCATTGATTGTTAGAAGTAGCGAGTATGTACAGGCATTTAAATGTCGTTGCGCGCTATATATATCGTTATTGGGGTTTGTGACTGTCAGACAGTCATACAAGCCTATGAGAAGGGTTCAGCTTCTTTTTTGAGTTCCCGTGTTATGGGTCTAACTCGTTTCATCGTGGTCGCATATCAGGATGAAGCGGAGATGCGCAACACCTGAATCGTAAAAAATATTGTTAGTGGATCAATTTGAGCAAAAATAATAACTAATATTATAGCGGATGTAAACAGTCAAATAGTCAGAAGCGTCTTTCGAACTGAACAACCTCATAAAAGAATCATGATGTATGGGTATGTGGTAACCAAAAGAAAAGCAAGCATTGTGAGGTAAATTACCTGCGTGTTTCCGGATGCTGGCTATGGTGCTACGGATGTTTGGAATATTTTCACCGCAGAATTTATTCACGGTGTTCATACGTACTTATTTCTAAACGTATAATGTGCATCGTAAGCTTGAAGGTTTTTGCTTAAAAAGGGTATCTTGATGCATGATAAAATATACCAAGGAAAAAGCAAGCTAACGTTCGAGGATCGAATGCAACAGTCGGGACCCCATTCGTTTTTGTAAAAGCATTCAAAGTGATATGATAACTATATACAAAATATTGCATCTTCCGATCCACCCGCTCCAACTATTGCTGTACTGGTAGCCATACGGCTTTATGTTTTGGCCACTGCCGGTACTTTGACTGTCTACATGCGTTCTTTCTCTGGGATATGCTCTGCAACTTTGTTGTTACCGCTTCCGGCGTCGAGGCATTCATTCGGAGTTTAAACACCTATGTTGTGTGTTGATTTGACTGCGCCTACGTTTCAAGTCTTGGCGAATATTTGAAAAAGGCTATCCGTGTCTAAGCGAATATTTAATGTATTGTGATAATTATGAAGCTAAATAATGATGCTCATTGGATTTTAGTCTCCAGTGACTGTTGACATTGTAACAACATAAGTAGCAGTAGATTGCGAAGAGTGTATAGACGATATTAATTTACGCCACATTTGAAAATTATACTAATAAGTGTTTGTTTCTGCAAACATTAGTTTGATTAATCAGAGTTGGTCATTGATACTGAAACCCATTTGTAATTTTTTGGACACTATGTTGTGCAAGCATTCGGACGTTCACATATTGTAGTTGTCATCACAGCTGAACGTCACTAATCCTGTTGTTGGCTCTGTCGACATTTGCTTGCTGTGCCGGGCATTATTTTGATCTCCTGATTATCAGGATACACTGTTATTACACTTACACATACGTGGATATATTATACCTTGTTGGAGTCTCCTCGAGGCCAGCTTTCTGAATATCCCACTCTCATGGCGGTAATCGATAATACGAGCGAATTCAAAATTCTCGTGACTTTCCCATTTAGGATCTATGCGTGCGACCTTGCTAATACTCTTCAATTCCTTAAATGGATTAACGTCATCGGAAAGATCTTATTCTTCGCCATCGACTGGTTATATATTCAACATCGTGCGATCAACTACCGAAGCGTATCGCCGGATTAAATTCTGATTTTGCTCTTATTAATGAACACCGCTTTTTGTCGCGCTCACGATATTTATCATCGATCGCTCGACAGAACAACCGCCCGTGCACAGACCACTCAACAGTACTGCACACAACCCTGACCGGATGACCCCGAAAAGAAAACGAAACGCATCGGGCTGCATGTGTACGGTTTGCCAAAAGAAATATACGAGGCGATATTATTCATGCTTATAGAATTGTCTACCATAGGACATCCACTAAAACACTTACTTGATGTGTGTGATGAGAAAGTGACACTTTCAGAGGAAAACTTATCCTACTTTAAAAATATCCCTTACAGGATTTATTCACTCGAAGAGATACGAGAAGTTATCGAACCCATGAATATATGTTGGTGGTACCTAATTCCCGCCTGAACTGTAGAAGGTATTTTTACTCTATCCGTGTCTGTTTTACTTGGAACAGTTTACCTTCTACCATTGCTCACTCCACTAGCTTGCACGAATTTAAAACGAAATTAGACGAATTTTTTATTGAATTATTCGTTTCCCGAACACTTATATACAGCTTCATATAATTCATTATCTTATTTATACACTTACATTTCAATTTTTACCATCCTATGGTTGTCGTTAAGCTTGTTGCTTTTTAGACAATCAAAAACTTTGAATTACCTTGAATAACAGATATCGCTTTCTACTGCTTAGATGGAGAGAGAGTGTATCGTTGTGGATATTCTTGAAAGGATTGTCACTTACGAATCGGACTGAATATTCGTGTCAAACAGTGTAGACCATAAGATCATCACGTACATGCATTGTCGATATTGGTGGAAGGCCAAGAACAATAGTTAAGGGAACGAAATGTGCATTCAGTGTGACGAAATCTGTCAAATAATATAGACCCATCCACCAATTTGCAAATCAACCACAATCAGTTGACACTTACTTTGTTTACTTTTAACCCTGAATCAATCAAGTCCAACAAGCGGCCACACACACCTGGCGAACAACGCGGTGTTGTGACGACTACATTTTGTTTATTGTGCCAAATTCGCTGTCAAGATTTTGAGAACCACAACTACCGTAACATTATCTCGTGATATTCAGCTGTGGGACGATTAGTCAACCGGTTAACCGAAGAATTTCGTAAGACTAATGGCAAAACCTATTCGTTGCTGTTTCTTCCCTCGAAGCACATCATCGGGAAGCGTACTCCTGTCTATTTTATTGATTTATCGTATGGGATAAAATTAAGGTTTACGGTGATTAGTTTGTTTCAGTGCACACTAACGACATTGAAGACTCCAGATTGCCTCCAGCACGGTTGTCTTTTGCATCTTCCGATTTTTAGTTATTTAATCTCATGTGTGCCTTCACGAAGAGCGTGTGACTAGCACAGCGAATCCGTTCGTTCAACCAATGCGTCTGTAAGCATGCCCGGCCTGTTTACGATCGTTGCAAACCGAATTTCGAACTTCAAGTCGAACTTTCAACCCATATGTTGACCGCACGAATAACAGGGTTCGATACAACCGAGTTGTCAGCACCAAGTCGGTCAACAATGCGATAAGAATCATCGCTTTCACACGCGTGACCTTAAAAATCGATAAGCGCGTGTCAGCCTCGCATCCACTATAATCATGTTTCACACTTCGGGGTGCGTGAAAGTTGTTCGGGCATACGCACGCACGCACGCACGCACACACCCACACCGCTTGTTATTGCGGTGAAGAGCCTATTTTCTGTTGAGATCTTATGTTGTATTTTAACTCCAAAAACTATTCACCATTCAAACAAATAGAACGATAAAATTGCCGGTCGTAGACACAAAAAATTTCAAGTAATTGGTAAGCAGCTTTGTCTAGAAAGATAACAAAAACAAATCAAGTCCATTGTTGAGTTTTAAAATCTCCGGTGCTACCCCTTCTCATCACGCCAGACACGAACAGAATTGGTATCCATTCCCTTTACAGAGCAACCATAGCATCTTGAGCATATCGTGCAATGAAAAAGTAACAAACGCAGAAGCGATTTCTAAGCTGGATTAAAGAGCATATTCACCTTACAATGGCTGGATTTAGTGTACAGAAGGAAAAATGGCCGTATTCCTAAATATCTTCTCCGTGGTTAGCTGAAATTAGGAATTTGATCTTTGGGCAGATCGGTCAAAAGATATATGAAAGCTCTTGACATTAACCCTACGAATTGGAAAAAACTTGCTCTTGACAGCTGACTTTGTAGGCTATGTATAAAATGTCATCTTCAAACAGAAGAAGAGGAGATACTGCTCTCGGCTGTTGCAGGTAGATCAAGCCTACAGCGTCCAAATGCCTCTGGTCTGTCGAGTACTGGCCATCGGTGTGGGAGTGATTGTTCCTTCCAAATAGGGCTGTTTAGTCATTTGAAATGCTGTGGAGCATGAAACCATCATGCGCTTGTGATGTACATTCATGGTCGACATTGACCGAAGGAAGCCAATATCATCATCATCATCAACAACAACAACAACAACATTTTCTCACTCACTATCTGAACCATGGTGTTGACATCCTTCGATCGATCTCGAACATCAATGTACATCTCATACAAACGATGATTGCATACACCGCAATGATTCATGGGACTACACAAGCCGATTCGGGAGAAACTATCTTTCGTTAAGCATCAGCGATTCACAGTAATCGGTCGAATGACATTTTCCAGCAAACTGAGTGGCCGAGAGCTACTTCTCGCAACACCACAAGTTACATTTGTGTACCAACATATGTTTTCCATAGATGCGACCTACCTCAAAGTCGAAAAATTGACTTGAATTTTCCATAGATTTGTTTTTGGAATACGACCGTTTTAAACGCTATAGCGAGGATCCAGCCTGTGTAAACGACGCTGTCGAACTAGAGTGAACACACACTTCTGCATTTGCTACCCAATTCATCCACATTGTAATCAAGACACGGTGGAAGATCCATAATTGGAAAGCATCCAGCTTACGTTCGCATCTCTCATGGAGTAGAATATTTAAGTCAGAAATCGGATATTAAATGCGTCACGTGTGTGCATGCGGTAATAATAGCAGTATCAGCAATCTAGTGCCACTGCAAGGCGTTTTGTTCTGAATGCTCATTATTTTATTTGGAAAATTGATTAACCCACTACTATCAAACTGGCTCAGATTATGTGGGTTTATTTAAGCAACATTTGGGGACTGTGCGATTAATATGGTATAGATGATATCGAATGGGAAACATTATTGAGTATCGTGTGGATAGTTATAAGGTACGTGAATCTTACATGCAGCTAACTGGCCACCGCGTCCAGGCGTCCAACGTTTTCGGTAGGTCGATGTAAAAATCACGTAGACTCCCAGTTTACCGGCAGTTGCATGTGTGCGCGAGATGTGGACACCACAGTACATTGCTTATGTTGATAAGGTTACATAAAAGTGAAAGTGTCGAAATGCAAATGTAGACGATGTCACGCTGTATTCTGGTTGTTAACTATCTTCGTCTAAGAAGCAAAGGTTTTCCCGTCGACAACCATCGAGCTTGTCAAGCAAGACCGTTTTTCTTTGAATCTATACTGTGTTTCAGCTATCAGGTTATCGAATTTCAAAGTGATTCTGCAATACAGCAGCCATGATAGTTTCTATTACTTTACTAATTTTAAAGCTATCGGATGATTTTAACTTTCATCACCTTTATAGATGGGACTATTAGGGCAATTTGACACAAAACTCTGTTCTAACAGTATTTTGAACATGATATTGGATTTTCTAAGTCGCTATGAATCATCGAACCAGTGTTTGTATTTGCATTCGTTCGAGTTAATCACAATAGCTCATAAGCAATCACGGTAATTTTAGCGATAGTCGTCTATGCGCACAGCACAACATGTTATATTCAAGACGATTAATGCCAATACCGCATTCTTGAAATCCCCGCACCATCACGGCACTGAGCGTTAGGTATAATGGATCTTCAGGCTTCCTATACGTAACATTCATTTGTAGGAGAACAATATTCCCACGTTTGAAATTGGGCTCGACCAACTCTAGCAACATCAAGGAACCCCGAGCGAATTTTCGACGAATTCGGCGGTTCTTTACGACACGAGCGATTGTACTGGCGTTCGCGTGAAACGTTTGCTAGTGTGGCTTAATGTATCGACACCGTTGTACGCCTCCGCGGAAACAACAACCTCAAGGCGCAGTCACATGTGACCTGACCGAATTCCGCCTTGTCCGAACGATTTCGATTATCGATTAAGTCCGAAACATTGATACATCTCTGCTGCCGACAACACGGACTGGCCTTATTTACTCCGGATCACATGGCGAGAATCGTGAACATTCATTTTGCCTTGCGATACAAACACTGTGCCAGGATTTTGGAATTCTTAAATTTGATCTTCGATTACTAGATGTTAATGTTGAGGGAGTGAAAATTGTCGATAGAGTGATGTGAAGAATGCAAATAGCATAAAACCCGTCGTATGGTGGAAATGTACGCCAGCAAAGATTAAAGTGTAATCTTGACTTCGACATATTTGGATAGTTTATTTCGGTTCATCGCCTTGTAACACGGATGTAAAGAGTTGGCGTTAAAACTCCGGTTTAAGCGAGATGATGCAAACGACGTTGACTTTTATTACCTGGCCTGGATCAGGCTTGTGATTTCATACAGACATACTAGAACTAAAGACACTCCTATAGGATTATGGTCTGGCCGCTGTCGATGCAAGAATGGAAGGATAAGCATCTTTTCCAACTAGTCACATTGAACTCCCAAAAACATACGCCCTTGCACAATGCATTGCCACAGGAGGGCTTCCTCGCACTAGTGGTTAAGTGTAAACTAAGTGCCTTATAAATGTAAGGTTACGGGATTCCAGATATGATTGTTCACAGGAGTTGTGAGAAATAGAGAACCATAACAACATCAGAGAATGCTAAACCTCAATTGTACGATCCCAATGATGCTTCATCCTGAGTACTTCGGGTTGAGCATGGAGTAGCAACAACACCTCGTCAATGGTCACTGCTTCGGGCTGTTGTATTAAACCGAATCAAAGTAATTTTGATTTCCTTTGCATCAATCTCAAGTCTGGTTAGATCTTCAAGTTGGCTAATATTCAATGGTCATCTTTACCCGACTTTTCAACATAGTTGGTCGGGGATGTCAAGCTCTGCTTAGAAGAATTTCTCGTTTTTCATTTAATGACTCAGTGATGAAAGAGCGTTCCGCGTCACTGCATCATAATGTCCGGCAACCTCAATTGGATCAATTATTTGAATGCTCAATTTCTAAAGTTTGCCAGCCTTCATTCTTCGCTATTCACTTCCTTTCATTCTACGTCTCACCTTATGCAGTTAAAATTTTCCTGCATTGTTCTGCACATCCCCATACGTTTTTCAAATCTTTTGGTTAAAGATTTTATGCTAATCAAAATGATATTAAGGTTATTGCAAGATTAAGCTGCATTTTCACTGATTCAAATTGCAAGACGATAATTGATCTACACTTCAGTGAATGCGCCAGATTCTTCAGATTCGTTTCATCAGATGGCGTACACCTATTTACCAGATGCCAATTGCCTGCAAATCATTATCAATCTCACAAAACCATCTCAAATCCATTAATCAATAACAGAAACCTTCAGAAATTGGAGTAAAGGGTTCTTACAAAGAAACACGATAAACCTAATGACGACGAAAATGCCAAAAACCAATTGTAGCGTAAGTGAGGTGCGTGTGAGGACCACAATATATTGCTCATGTATAAGTGCCTGGGCAGGAATCAGTTAGTGATTCTGTATGTTAACATCGAGGTTCTCTGTAAGAATCATACACAGCAGTGGCATAGAAATATAATTTTGTTTACCACTTCACCACTGTATTATGGCTAACTGAACCTAATCTTACTGTCTCCACCTGATGACGCCAAACAGCCAGAAACCGGTTGTGGCATGTAAGTGTTGGGGATGTGAGCACCAGATAATATACCGTCATTGTTTTTGTTTCTTATCTAGCTCCATACCTGGTTGAATAATCAAAAGCTGTTTCAGCTTTAAAGACGCCACCGAGAATTTTAAAGTCTTATTCGGGATTTCTACTCAATTTTATTCGATGGAATTAATTTGATTGCTATAAGTTAGCGTACGCAAATAAAGAAATTTTCTTCTTCTTTTAATTTGTGTGTGAGACTGGATCCAGTCAAAGTACCCAACTGTCGTAGACTACAAGGAGGCTCAGATACTGCCAGCTGGCTTATGGCCTAAGCAGATAAACGCTAGGGAAATTGGCAGCAAGATTCCAGTGTGTTTCCACAAGCAGCTCAGAGCCGGTGGCCAGTCAAATTAGCACAGCTGTATAATCGATAACACTTTCGTAAAGTCTAGATCGATTATTTCTGCTCTGTCTGGCCATGGGTTCGATTGTTAAGTGTTTGTTCAAGCGATAACCAAAACATTGTTTTATGATCCGCTGTCGTAAAGCATTCATTTCGTTCCCCCAAACAACACATGCGGTTGAAATTTCCTAGCATCGTGTTGTGCGGCCACAAAACGATAGTCCATCACCCGACTCGCATAAACACGTACATTTTGCTCAAACTAGTCGACGATCGACCAAGTGATGCCTATCGCATTACAAGAGAGTTTCTTCCTCTTGAATGGGACTATCTGGTCATACAAAGTGCTGTGAAACATAGGATCATTGTGTCATTACGGTATACATTTATCGTCGAAATAGACAGAAAGAGACCGATGACAAGCTCAACCTGAGTATCTTTACCACAGTCAATTCGACCGTACACAGAGAGCGGGCAGTCGATTAACAGAACATTTATGCATCCAAAATACACCACCACCTAGAATGACGAACGTCGAAACGTCGTAAATGACGATTTGAGGTTTTCGTGGATGAAGATTTACGTTTGAACAAAGCCAAGCGGCTTCAAAATAACCACAGGATAGAAACATTGGGAACAACTACTACTTATCAAGCTGGTGCTTACATCAGATTTCTGTAACACGAAGCTCTTCAGGTGAAATGGCTTCACTAAATTGATAGTTCTCCAGGCTGAGACTGTTTTTTCGCATTATTTTTTGCACGTAAATACTATTGTTAAATGGATTACGTAAAAAGAACAGCGGTTCTCAAATACGTAATCAGAAAATGCGTATGGCGGGGATTTGAATGCCATCACGGCGGGAACCGTAAATGGATCATCCGTTTCAACGTCGAAACACGTCTCCGAGGTCCTAGCATTGATACAAATTGAGAATCTATAAGATATCTGTCGATGCTCTTGATGCTTGGTGTAAAGCATCGATGTTTTTTTCAGAATGTTGGGCGATATTGAGATTAATTTGAATATAAGCGTCATATTTGGATTTGAACATCGTGGTTCGTCGCTATGAAACAGACGTTTCAAATTCTTTGTTTACTAGGGAAGGGGATGCGAGAACCACATTATATTGGTCTTTGTTTACCACCAGTTCACTCTTACAAGACATCCTGAACCTAATCTTATTGTCTCCACCTGATGGCGGCAAACAGCCAGAAACCGATTGCGATATATGAGCGGGAGGTTTGCAAAACATTTATTTGATCATATATCGTCGCCTCGAATGCTTTATCGGGGATCAGTGTGATTCCGTGTTTGAACATCGTGGTTCGTTGTATGAAACCTACAATACAGTGGCGATAAAGTCTAACTTCGTTTACAAATTTTCCACGGTTACTAGTCTCACTCAATCTATTCTCACTATCTCCACCTGCTGACGGCAAACAGCCACCAGAACCCAATGGTGGTTGTGTGTGGTGTGTGATGTGAGCACTCCTAGAATTGCCACAGGATTTTATTCAGAGTTTGTTTGTTTTATTAGATGAACTCCACGATTATATAAACCAATCCTGATATTAAACAAAATATTCATTTGCATGCTTTTCCGTCATTCACAATCCTGATATTGTCCCCGCATACTGACTAAACATTACGCTGTCTTACCCCAGTCATTATGACTGATTCATAAAATTTATACGTATATATTTTAGCGTCGATATTGTTATCCCGTGGTTATTGTAAGGCCAGTTGCTTTTACAACAAAAAGGCTTGAATCTTGATTGTTGAAAATACAGAGCAACATTATTCACTGTTCGCTGATGAACGCCTTCAGCACTTGACGTAGGATCACGTTGTGATTCTGTATTTGAACACCGTGGTTTGTTCTTTAACCCTATCTAACTGTGGCTTTTTCGTTGGTCGAAATTCTCATTGTTGTGTGATATTCGCAAACATCAAGTGGAAGAAGAGGTGTCCGTTTCTCTGGGACGAATCGTAACTAAAGCACAGTGGCACCAAGCGTCTCAAGTTCCCTTCGAATATTAAGATAATCTCAGAAAATCTGCATAGGGCATACCATCATGTTTAGACTCATGGGATAGATTACGACAATCGTATGCTAGTTGGCGGTTTTATGTAGATGATTGCTAAAACTATATTGAACTCAGTGCAGGCATGGCTTTTACACCGCGGAATCACACTTAACACAATGGGACGAGTGAACATCGTGATCCGGTAGCCATAGCAACCACGATTGGTGTCCTGCTTACCATGTTCGGCCCACTCTGCATGCCATGAGCCACATGCGTAATTCGAAGCTGACGATCGTGAGACAGACACACAATCAAGTCATGTCTGGACATGAATTTTAGCCAATCTCATTAAACGAGAGACGAGCGCTGTTTGTGCGTCCACGCCCCCATGCGCATGTGTTCAAACATGTTTACGCGGAGAACCACCACCCAGGATTCACGTGCCCGAACGTGACCTGTGCGTGCGTGCGTGTGTGCATGTTACAAAAGCATCGATCTGATTGGTCCGAGCTAGACCATGCTCTTCTGCCACCGTGGCGCAGTCACCATATATACCGTTGCATTTCGAGCGAGTCTATAATTTGATCACCATGCTCGCGCTGTCGGCCGAAACAATTGCCCTTCCGCTTTCACATTTGGACACCAACACCATGGAAGCCAGACGAAGCGCAACTAGTTCACGAAACATGGTCGACGACAATGCGGATTCTTCCGTGGATCATTTGGATGTCATTTTGAGAGCTGCCCCACATGATTCCAAAACCGAGAGCATATCACAATCTACTACCGGTAAGCTGTTGACTAAACTGTTCAAATAATAAATAACACAAACTATATGTATTCATTTTGTTAGAGTCAGAATCATCATCATGAAGCACCTTATACTATAATAACGTTCTTTATAGCCTTATAGTTATTGAAGCATTTCTTTCCGACATTTTGTTGGCAGAATACCCGTTTCCCGCCTGTTTTATTTCAACCGTTATTTTGTTTAAAACACTTCCAGTCCTTGCTACCCATCTATTCTTCCGTTGTTAAGCGTCTGCCTTGAATACGAATAAATACTTCTGTAGTATGGAAGTGCAGGCTCGATCAACACTGATAATAAGCTGCATAGCGGTTTAGACCTTGCGTGTAACTCATGATTTCGGATCCTACGCTTGTTTCAGGGCTATTGATCACATATTAGTCGGGTGATTTTGGGCATCTCAAGTGTTATTTCTAATTTGTGAATGTTCCTATCTAAAATATTCTAAAGTTCAACTTCTGATGTGTGCTGCGTATTATTGGGAGCTTTGTCGTCTTCTCATAAACCTTATATAATCGTGAACCTACGACTGTTACCCTCCTCGACTGACGCCGCTGACAGCGATTTTTAACATAATTTAGGCTTCGTAAACCTAAATTATTCAATTACCCTAATTTTTAGTGATTTTACGGTGTTATCTTTGAATTTTCGACCCATCGGTCGCGTTTCTTTCTAATTTGACCACTCTCGCGTCCCCCCCTTTATCATTGTCCGATAGTGAGTGGAAATCGATCGATCGAGTCCTATTCACGTGACCTAGGATTCAGAACCCAATGTGGTTAGGGTGGTTGCCGCTTGGCTTACCCCCGACTGGCTGGCTTTGTGCGTCACATTCTCCCATGTCTTTGTTCTCGCTGCTCGGTGACCTGAAGGGCCCTAGATGTGGGGTGCGTGAGAGCGTGAATGACATGTCGTGCTAGAGGCGAACACACAGACGCGCATTTTACCTAGGCGGGCAACAGTGAGGTCAAACGCGAAAACAGTGACTTTGGGGTGTTAAAATGCATTTTATATATCCCGTTCCCTGTTTTTTAAACAGCAATTAGAACGGGAATTTATTGTTTGATATTTTTCATCAAACGGGTTTTATACTCGCGTATAAGTATGTCACATTGCTATCGTTGAAATGTCGCAGATTTCCACGTACGTTTAGCCTTTATGAGTAAACCCACAGCAACCTAAAAGTGCAGGAATATCC
Organism: Atriophallophorus winterbourni; assembly: GCA_013407085.1. Classification (NCBI taxonomy): domain Eukaryota; kingdom Metazoa; phylum Platyhelminthes; class Trematoda; order Plagiorchiida; family Microphallidae; genus Atriophallophorus; species Atriophallophorus winterbourni. The sequence goes on from JACCGJ010017109.1 coordinate 18,211, forward strand.
ATGAAATAATCCGTTAAATAGCAATCGATAAATAGAATTATGGGCCTGATATCCTGCGTTTATAACCTTCATAATCGAACGATAACTCAGTTCTGCGTTGCTTCTCTGTTGTGGTTTATTTTCTAAGACGTCATTGGTCTTCTACCAGCCGAGCTTTCAAATTCTTTCTGAGCACTCGATTTTCCCCGCTTCTCATAGCTCATCATCAACTTTAGCCTGTTTGTACAACACCACAGAACTCATTTAACCGAGAGCGATTTTTATCTTGACACTATTGGACACTCGGATTGCTTGACATATTGATTTTCATCGATTTTCAACTCAGTGCAACGGATCGATCCTCCCGCATAATGGGCGTGTCGCACGTGACTGCCTAAATACATGTTTTAGCAATGTGTTTAAATCGACCGTTTTTTACTGTCAATTGAAATGTCTACTACTTATGGAGTAAAATGTTTCGTATGGAGTGACGTCAAAAACTCAAAGTGCATAATTAGTGTGGTGATGTGTGCATACCGTGCAACTAGGTTAACGTATTTGTACCAATGTCCAATCTTCCTGTTTGCTTATTTACCTGAGTCGTAATATAACGGAGAAAGGTTGTTGTAGTAGTAAAAAAAGCCATGACATTGAAGCTCTTTGGTTAGTTTAATTTTATAGAAATTGTGCAGTCGCCTTTTTGATCCTCATATGGACTTCCCTCTGTCATAATCGACTACGTTACTAAAACAGCATAAAATGTGTAATGCTGCCCAGGTCGTTAAATTCTGGTCAGCGGAATATTCTCCCTTGTAAGCTGGATATCCCTCACACCAAACCTTTCTCACACTTTGACAGTTTATAACTAAAAGGCTGAATGAGTCGCCGTCTTGCTAAGTTTATTTTTTATGATGGCCGAACTGTTCTTCTCACTCTCTACCTAGTTAGACGAATTTTTGTTGCAATATTCGTTTCAAGAACACTTATACTTACTTATACTTACTTACTTATACTTATACACTTATACTGTTTAATCCACTTCCTTATATTGTTTATACACTTAAATTTCAATTTTTACCATCCTATGATTGTTGTTAAGCTTGCTGCTTTTTAGACCATTAAAAACTTTGAATTAGCTTGGATTAGTTCATATGGGTATTTCAATTTATGGGGAGCGCGTGAGATTTGTAGTTTCGTATCCATTTGCTAAGGATGACCAGTTATACGAAGGTTGAGTTTCAGGCGACGATATAGTCGGTAACTGTAATTTGAGTGCAATCCACCAACACTACCTTGATAGATTTCTGAATTCAAGTAGTACTTTCTGCAATCCGATAACTGTAATCATTTTCTTCTTACTGGCAAAACAAGTCTAAAGTTAGGCAGTATGTCACCCAGCGAAAGGCTACGTGTTGGTTGAAGTGCTGTCAAGTTTGTTCAGGAGTTTGAGGGTAGCAGGTTGTTTGCTGTTAGAAACAACATGCGCTTAATTCACGAAGTATTCTAATTTGGAGGTTGACGGGACTCTGCGATCACAGACGAGAGCTGAAACGTTCTTGTTGTAAAGAGTTTGACGAAGTTATCCTACAAATCGGGCAATTGTTTTGTTACAGATCTAAGTGATGGACGATAGGTAGGTAGCTGAATGTCTAAGCGAATTAATAAATTGGTAAATTTAAACGCGAATGTGTGTCGTACTTCTAATGATAACATATAGATAAATAGTAATAGATAGATAGATAGATAGATAGATAGATAGATGGATGGATGGACGGATAGATAGATAGATAGATGGATGGATAGATAGATAGATGGATGGATAGATAGATAGATAGATAGATAGATAGATAGATAAATTGGATGTTTTTACAAATGGTTGGATCGATAGCTAGCAATATGCCACATGGTATGTGATTAGCTTTTTGCATTTTATTTTTGTTTCTTTTCAGGTTGCGCTTCAGTCAACCAACCTAACAGTAACGGAATCAATCATCCGGTAAGTATTATTTCAGTTCCTGCTGCTGTAATAATCGTTCTGTTATTACCACGATTCAGTGTTAAAAGTTTAACTCGATGTGCTGCTGAAGTCTAGCAACCCACAGCAAAGCCATTGAGATCCATTTCAGCTCTTTTGAGCAAATAAATATTGTGTGCTATTTTGCATTGACCTGAATTTTATTCGTTACATATTAACGCGCTCTGAGCAGCATTATGAAATTTTTGTAAGCATGAACAGCCGCACAGTAGCATCTTCATTCAAGCCGTCTAAAAGTGGACAGTATTTTACATTTAGAACGCTTTAAAACTATGTCTAATATTCTCACACTAAAGGGAGTCTCGGATGACCAACGAACGCGACCTCAGAACCCGGCGGTTCAAGCACAATCGATTATCGCAAACGGTACAAGCTCATCTTCTTCGACGTCTCAGCTTGAAGTAACGTCAACTACCCAGGGCAGTACTTCATCCGCACCCCCCGCGAATGACGGAGAAGCTTCAAACCAGTCCCACACAGTGAGTTAGACAATCAACCCATGTGTGATCTATCGTTTAACCAACCACTGATGACCTTTAACCTGATTCGTATTTCAACAGCCAAACACCTTGTCAGCGACCGTTGCCGTACCTCTCACGAATCAGGCGGCTCCGCAAGCCTCTATCGTTTGTACGGTCAACAACCCGAGCTATCTGGGACAAATGGCAGCTTTGATGACTGCCGCGGCACTTCAGCAACAACAACAACAATCTTTCGGGAATCCTGCAGTAGCACAATTAGCAAACCATCTGGTTTCGAATCAACGCTCCGTAAACGCCGCTCATTTGGCCATGGCCGCTGGTGCTTATCCTCAGTTGACCAGCGCAAATTCTACAACGCTTATCAATGGCCAAATTCCCGGCCAGCATTCGAACAATGGTTTCACAACTCAGCGTATGTTATCTTTCCATTTGTTTAAAAAATCTCTATAGAAACCAGTATGTATTTCAACCTTGTTTTCTTTTAGTTGGATCGATTGTTCCTCTTTCGGATATCGCACTGCTAACTCAAGGAAACCTTGCCGCCTTTAGTCATCCCCCTGCTGAGAGTGCATCGGAATGTATGAATGGTCAAGTTGCTGGTGCGTTCACGACAGCACCACAAGCATCTGGAACTGCGAACTACGGAAGTATGGGTCAACACGTTCCCGCTACTAATAGCGCTGGACTCAACTCTGGTCTCATGCAAAACACGCCTTTGTCAGCAGCCGCCGCTGGTCTTCTAAATCACAACGCCAATTTGATGAATGCCACAGCGACCACGCCATCTGCGGTCACTCCATCAATGATAGGAAATGCTGGTATGGCCACCGATCCAACTGCTTTGTACGCTGCTGCGGCTGCTGCTGCTGCGCTCCAAGCGGCACCGCATCATCCGATGCAGTTGCAGTTCTCTCAGCTTCACCCATCTTTCGTATCTGCCGCATCTGCTAACGCAGCAATATCAACTTTAGCACATGGCGTGAATTCGTCGACGTACTTGCAAGAAAATGCGAATGCAAATGCGGCGGCGGTGGCTTCTTTAGCCGCAGCGGCTCAGGCCTTGGCTGGTGACCCGATGCAGCAACTGCAAGCTGGATTGCAAGCTTATTGGTCTGGTAAGTGAGGAGGCATTCTGTTTTTTTTTCAAACTTTCTAATATAGTACGCTTACTGTAAAGTATTGCTCAAATCCTCCGCGCTTATGTCACAACCAGTTTCTGGCTGGTTGACGTCATCAGGCGGAGACTAAAGTTTAGGCTCAGTTAGCCTTGTAACAGTGTAAAAGTGATAAGCAATGATTGATTTTGAAGCCACGGTTTTATAGGGTTCGTAAAACTAATTATAGTGTTCAAACACCGAATTACAAATCGACTCTTGGTCAAACGCTTATGTTACTGATGGATGAGCAAAATTAAAGTGTTGTTCACATCCCCCGTACTTAAACACCATAACCGGTTTCGGGTTGTTCGCAGTCATCAGCTGGAGACTTTTCATTGGTCATCCATCAGCGCCTTGAACGCTTGATTCTGCTCTTTAACATCGTGGTTCGTTGTACAAACCCTAAACAGCAGTGGCTTCAAACTCTATTTTGAATACGCCTACTGTGTTACATTATTCTTGATGACTTAATTCGTTTATGCTGGGTTATTTTATTCACAATTGACCTCATATTATTGAGTGATGGGTTAGTCATCACGCACCGTTATAGTAAAACCTGGAACCAATATTTTATCGTTTTCATGCACCGTTCAGCCCGAAAGCAGATTTAATCGATCACCTGGACAGGGTACAACAACAACAACGTTGTTGTTTTAGCGCATCATTTTCACAGTGACCTTGTTATTTTAATCCTTGTTTTTGCGGTCTATCTGAACACATGTTTTGTATTCCTATTCCAGCCTACCCGGCAGCGGCATTGGCTGCTTATTCTACGTACCCTGCTGTACAACAACAGGCACTGTCGATGCCTATTCACCAGAAAGAAGGCTCTCGAGAATTCGTCTTAACAGGTAACGTGAACCTCCATGACTTCTGGTTGTCCAACATGATTTATCTTCGGTTCGCGCTAATATTATTTATTTATTTATTTCAGGACCGGAGGGAGCAAATTTGTTCATCTATCATCTGCCACAAGAATTCGGTGATCGGGAACTTGCTCAGATGTTCATGCCGTTTGGCACGGTGATTAGTGCGAAAGTCTACGTCGATCGTGCCACGAATCAAAGCAAGTGTTTCGGTAAGCATTTAATACAGTGGTGTACAAGTTCCTACCTTGTTAACCATGTGGAGCCTGATAGTACTGTCCTTATCTGATGAGTTCAGATCACACAAAACCGGCCGTGAAGTGTGCGTTTATATGATGGAAATGTATGCAAATGAGAATTCTTGCTAAAAGCGATGGGTTTCACTCCATGTACATGTGGTTGAACAAGTTGGTCGTATCATCCTTATGGTATGGTATGAAAGCACAAGCCTGATCCAGGCAAAGTGCCGCACAGTCAGAGACTGCACGTGGGCTAAGGTACTGTCAGGTTGCCCAGGCCTAGACAGATATGAGGAAGAAAAAAAGAACAGGAAATGGTAGTGAGACTCCAGCCTGTTTCAGCATGCAGCTCACTACCGGTGGCCAATCCGGTGTCATCCTTATTCAACAATGGCTTACAAGGTAATACCTTGTTTATCATTTAGAATGTTGTTTACTTATTTTATCAAGGAAGCTGACTTTCAAACCAATTAAGGATATTGTAAACGATGTAATAAATTGTTTCACATTCTTCATGCCCCGTATCTGCTAATTGTTTTGCTTTTGTGCATCCCACTCGCTCTAAAATCTACGCATTTCATGTAAATTAGTAAGTAGAAATTTAGTACAAAGCTTGCATGGAAAATGTGTTTCCTTTTTGTTTATGCTTGTTAGTAATCAAGACTAATTTAACGGATATTTGACCAACCGTAACCGTCTGTGATTGTATCTAAATTTAAGACTAGAAAAAACAACCACGTATCAATTAATCTCGCCAACCAATCACGGAACGTAAAATTTTTCACGCTCGAGTGACCTTGAATTCGAAAAAAATCCACTAAACTGATTTCTTGTTCACACAGGTTTTGTCAGCTTTGATAATCCATACAGCGCACAGTGTGCCATTCACACTATGAATGGTTTTCAAATTGGCATGAAACGTTTGAAAGTCCAACTCAAACGACCAAAGGGTAAGTAGTCCTGTTAATTTTTTCTTCGGTTTCGTACATGATTGTCCAGTAATAATCGCCTTTAACTTATTTTCCACCACTCTACCCGTTCATATTTGATCGAATCCAGGCACTAACCCATCCGGCTCCAGAATTGTTATCGAACAATTCCATCGCTTACCGCAAAGCGTCAGAGCTTTGCCTGGTTCTCAGGAGAACTTTTATACGGAGGTAATTTTTAGACGTGACACCGCTTCGTGTCTTATTCCTCCCTTCGGTGTGTTCCACTCAGTGGGTGTATGTGCCTTTTGATTGGCCAATTTGCTCTATGTGTGTGATTCATATTGCACGCTTGCTCATTTCAGATGTCGTGTCTCTTTGAATGGGTTTTCACCTTCGTACTTTTTCATTAGTAAATGTGCGCTTGTTTCTTTCTTGCCATTTTGTGTACAGAAGCACCGATGTTTTTGCGCTATTCCATCTGACGATATTCCAGCGCCGATGTTCAGACAGTCCACCACATTTAAAATTAATTACATTTAAGCTACTAACATAATTTAAGTAGCATATGTTCAAGAATAGCGGAAATGCTACCCACGTAGGAGATGCTTCCCTTTATAACAGATTTAAGACAAGTCTATTACATGGATTGGTTTTCTATCCATATCGTGCGATTCATGTTATAATCTGTCAGCACTGCCTTGACTTGTCACTGTCTCTTGCCATCTCGGTGTATTTTCGTGATTCGTTGAGAATCCTTAATGTTTTGGCTGTTCCCGATGATATTTTCTGCCAAATAACACCAATCTTTCGCATTTATCCTTTCAGCAGATAATCGGAAACCATACTGAATGTGTAACGGGTCAGGCCACCGCAGTTCCCGCTGTATGATACCTTTTAACCATTCTTCAAAGTCTTCAACCCAAACTTAGTTCTTTTCTTTCCTTGATACTTTACGCCTTTGTTTCAAAGAATATATTTTCTAGAACATTCAAGTTAAAACATGCATTTCGCGATGGCTAAATCCCATGGCGATGGCAATTTTTACCACCCACCCCGTCTTCAGCGCTAGCATTTTTCTGATTCCCCGATATTCTCAGTTTGATGACTACGTTTCGACGCATACTTTTCCAATCCCTTCGGTACTTTTGAACTTTCTTCAAAGTGGACCTGTCAAGACCCATATTTTCACACACACACACACGCAAACACATTGACCATTCCATTTGATAAATGATACAGTGTGCATCCAATCACCATCGCTTTTGCAATGGGATTGGCTATGAGATGCACTTTTTGCTCTGCTATTTTTCTATTCCCAAAAATCTATCACCCAGGTTATGGTACATTTGACGCAAGTGATTTATTTTTATTCTCGCTCGCTCGCTCGCTCTCTCTCTCTCATCCGGTTTCTTAAACCTTTTACGACCGCTTTCATTTTCCAACCTGATTTCGGAATCCCAATGAATATTATTAATACAAATGTACTGCTATCATATTACGTACACTATACTCTTTATTTTTCCTATGCTATGCAAATTCATTCTCATGAACATTTCCAAAAGTTTTCATCTATTTTCCACAGTTTCTGTGGTTTTTCCTATTCATATGCTATACAGTATCCGAATATCATTATGACAATTATTGCTAATACAAACAATGCTATAATTTTTGGCTTGTTCCTACTTTGGGAAGGGGGCGTTTGGTTTCATCTTGAAGGAAAAAGTCAGTTACGCATTGAACCAAATGTTGAGTTGATAAAATTGTTTCTCTAAACGTAATCTTACTACTGTCGTCTGATCATGGAATATTGCCTGATATACTTGAGGTAATCTTGGACTTGATCCGACTTTGGGAAGGGGATTTTACTTGGATATTGAAGGAAAAAAGTCACTTGCTAAGGCCAGCTACCTGGAACCAAATGATAGGCTGATATATTTGTCTCTCTGAGCGTAGTCTTACTCATCATCATCATCATCAAAAACAGCATTAGACCGGTAGCACGTACCGAATGCTTAACTGCCATACAACCATGAAAAAGTAAAATCCTAAAAGATGGGGAAGGGTGGGACTTAAATTGTTACGGCTTCTATAGAAGAGTAAGCACAAACATACTGGGAAGAGGTGCCTACACCCCGAATGGAACATGCATTCAAACAAGTTTCGTGAACGAGTAGAGCAACATCAGCATGGCAGCTTCCTTGCGGCTTTCACTGTCATGCATCATAACGAGCTTTTATCGTCACTCCGCTTAACAACATACAAGGTTAAGCAAGCACTCCAAGAAGATGCTTAGTGCAAGACCGCCATTGAACACGGTTTCGGGACATATCCTGAAGCGTAACTAACCATTGCGATATCTGATCGCGGGGACACCAGCCAGGAAGACGCGCTGTACCGACTTTGGAAAGGTAAGGGTTTTTAATTGCCTATGCTATGTGACGGTTTGGTCACCCCGAGATTTACGTCAATCAGGATGTGGCGTCGCAAAAAGAATCTGTTTCGGAAGTCGGTGGTCCGGCATCCGTAAAACGTGACCCAACCAGCGTAACTTATGCAGGTTGATCATATGCAGGAGATCATCGGTGCGTATGCGATTGTAACAGCTAACTCCTAGAATGCTGCGGAGACATCGGTTTTCAAATATTTGGAGACGCTGAATGTGTTCTTTACGTAAGGTCCAGGTTTCACACTCACCTGATCACCGAATATAGCCTGACTTGACGTAATCCGATTTGTTGTAGGCATAAGAGTAAAGCTACACCAGGCTAACCGGTGCGCTTAGCTTTCCATGGATATATTGTACGAGTCGACCTAGATCACATTAGTATTGTTTCACATTTCGGGTTCCATCAAGTAACGTGGAGTGCTTGGCCTAGTCGACTCTTATTTCGTTTTCTCGCTATACTGTTCTACAGTGCTCTGTATATGTAAGAGATGTGAGTGCCACACGCTGGTTACTCAGTTGCTTATCATCAAGCTCCATCGTGTCCGTCTAAACTGGCGAATAGTAATTTTGGGAGTTGGCATCTTTTAACTTAAACAACACTTAACCACTTCAGACAAGACTCCAGTACATTGCCAGTTGCAAACTACTTTGCTAGTAATCTTGGGAGCGATGCATATAGAGTATTGCGGCATTACTTTAGTTCAGGATTTAGTCTCTCATGGGGCATAAACTATCAACAAAATTTCTCAATGGATTTCGGTTTTACGCTAAGCTCTCCAGTTGCTCCCACGCCAGACTCGTTCTCCATGCATTTTCCAGACACCTAGGCGCCAAGAGATTCTTATACGTCTTAGCGTTGCTTCTAGTTGGCTTTCTGGAGGGACAATCGCCTATCTAATGTCCGCGTCGGTAGCCCAGTAGGTACTTGGGTTCTTATGGTGCCATACGTTTTCGTTCATCAATGTCACAAACCAACGTACTCCTACGTAATCTGTTTATGAACCTATTTAGAAATACCTGAAGCTTGAACTTCAATGCCAGCCTCAATGTCTCCCAACCATACAGCAGCACAGGCGCGACTAATATCTTGTATGACTGTGTGCGTATCTAGACTCAGGACGATAAATTCTAATTTTTATTGAGTTGCCCAAGCACTGCACTCTCCCGCTGGCACGGGTTCTCACATCTACATCCGTTCCTTCTTCGATATCTGATAGTACGAATGTAGTAGGGTAATGAATACGTATATACGTCCTTTTATGGCATATTCCATCCAAGCCTGGGTACCATGGCTGAGGAAAGATTTCGAACTACTTGACAGGATTTATCATCGTGCGACAAAGTTGGTATCCCGTTACAGAAATTTGCCTTTCAAGGATCGAATGTTAAAACTAAATCTACATGATTTTACAAAACGACGGATACGTAGTCACCTCATTTTGACATTCAAAATCCTGCATAATGAAAACCATCTCCTTAAACACTTGCTAAAGCCCAATGACCTTACTCGAACACGAACACATTCAAAGGCTTTAAGCGTTCCGCATTCTCGATTGGATATTCGCTTCCAAACTCGATGTGATTATGACGAACCATGCGGTGGCTGTCTCTATTGATTTCTGAAATATTATATATTTTTTTATTCCATAAAACTTGTCATCCTATGGTTATTGTTAAGCTTAATGCTTTTTCTACCATAAAACTTTCTGAGTTCTGAATGTGTTCTCAATTTATTTTCCATCGAAGATGATGGCTCTGTAATTGCCCGCGTTGAGCACAAGATCCTTACTTTTCTCTGCATGGATTTTCAGTTCAACACAGGCGAATGTTTCTACAAGAAGCTTGATTTTGCTGCACTTGATCGTGGGAGTTTAAATAGTGTGCAACTCGGTATATGAATTCTAGATTTTTGGCTCATTGGTCGTCGTTTTATAACCCAATCGATTACGAGTGAGTAGATAAATAATAAAAGCAAGTAGCTTACTCTGGTACTTACCAAAAAGCTGCCAGTGAATTGTGGTCCATTAATAATCTGACATGCCATCATAAATGTTACGTATCATGTTGTTCAACTACGGGAGACACCATGGCGTCTCATCAGTTTCTATTGTGCTTCGCAATCAACACTATCGAAGACATCTCCGAAGCCAATGAAGCTGCGAAGTTGAGTTTATTTCCATTTGGTTGATTGTTCCATGATAAAGCCCAGCGCATTGGTTAGATGCACCCACCAATTTTCCTTACGAAAGCGGATCAAACAATCATTCAGTATAATTAACATGATGCATATAAATTGTTTGATAGGGTTTGACAACAGCGTAACACCACGGTGCTTCGAACAGCCACTGATATCACTTTTAATTGTGATCTTAATTAGTTACCCGTCTATCCATTCGGTTAGGATGTTTTCACATCTCCGAGGTTTAGTCCCACTTAGGTGAGGTAAACGCACACCACTTTTGATATCTGCCTCCGACATCTTGCTCGGTATGTTCTTAGAAGTAGGCCGTAGTTGTTCTCATAGCTGTTATGGCTGATCGCGGACGTTTCGTCATCAAACTAAATGACATCATCAGCGAAAATTCTTTCGAAGCAACTAGGCGATGGGTTGAGTTACCACCTCATCTAGTGTGATGGGCTAGAATTCTTGCATGTCCTCGTTGTTGGCATGTTCTCATTGGCCCGTAGATCCCGCCCAATTGAATATGCTCATTGATTGATTGTGATGTTGAATACCACGCTTCGAGGAACTCTCGATTGTGACGAGTTCTGGCTTTGGCGATGATTTCTGTTGTATCCCAATGGAATTAGTGTCATTCTTGATACATGTGTACCCATGAAGTTATTCAGGTAGCAATTCTTCCGAGTTTGAATAAATATCTCTCATCTGATTTCTTGAGTTCGTCGGTACTGTAGTCTGTTCTCGGGCGGTTGAATAGTGTTCGGACAAAATTTCGCTTGTGGGTGGCCGGGTGCTTGCTTCTGAAGTTCAAGATTTGATCCGTGTGCGTTCCTTTCCTGTATACACTTGTCTCCAGATTTCCTGTTTGTATTCTTCGCACGTTCATATCCGGAAATGGTAGGCAGGTGTCCCATTCTGTCTCATTCGAAAATTGAATTCCAGTGAAGTCGCAATTGAGTAGATAGTGCGCATCCTTTAAGTTTTCTTTCTTCAGAATCACGAAAGTATTATCGACGTATCGGATCCAGAGTTTGGTTTGGATCCACAGTAATGCGATTCCATTAAGGTTATGTTGATTTATTCATACAAACGATCGTTGAATTTGAAATTCGTCTGCAAATACAATTCCAATAACAGCAGTGTATTCTCGTTGGTCAGTCAGTTTTCATTCTGCCCCAATCCGCGTTCGTCCAGCAGTTGTGATATGGTTTACAGCGCTGAGGTAGTGTCAATTGATGTGAACAGCGCTGTCACATCAAAAAAATCATGATTTCTACATCTTATATATTCAGGTCATTTACTTTCTAAGTGATTCAAAGTGATTCAAAGTTGTAATGGTCTAAAAAGCATTTAGCTTAACAATAACCATAGGATGGAGTTATGAGGTATATACAATAAAAAAGAAGAACAGGAAAACTCATGTAGTGTAAATCGTATCAAAGTTTGGGTTGTCTCTCAAGTATTTGTCCAAATTAGCTTTAAAAATATCCAGGTTGGCTGAGTGTGTAACAGTGGAGGGGAGGGTGTTCCATGTGAAACTTACACGTACAGCATACGAATATCTTCGACAGTTCAGTCTTGAAGTGGGAATAAGCACTGTAAGTTCATGTTTCCGACTGGCACGGGGTGGCGAGCGTGTGAAAAGTTTGGACAAGGGATGGTTAGGGACGTGCATAATGTTGTACATCAGTATGAGGTCACCTCTTAGTCGACGACAGCGAAAGTCGAAAAGATTGAGACTCCTCAAACGTTCTTCATATGGTTTAGCAGCTAGTCCGGGTACAAGCTTTGTGGTTCGGTGGTAAATACGCTGCAGAAGATTGATGTCTTTCTGAATCCAGGGTGACCAAGCCTGAACAGCGTACTCCATCGCTGGTCTCAGATAGGTGTTCATGATACGGGGCACCGACTGATTGGAGAATCTGCCGAAAATTCGTCTCAATAACGCCAATACTTGTGACGCCTTTTTGTAAGCCGCTTTGCACTGCAGTGAAGTCTTCAGACTTGAACTGGTCCAAACACCCAAATCCTTCTCTTCAGTTGTCCAGACGAGTTGGTGGGACCCAAGAGTGTAGTTGTAATTCACAGTCTTTCCAATGTTTAACACCTTGCACTTTTGGAAGTTGAATGGTAGTTTGTTTCTCAGAGACCAATCGTGCAATGTGTTTAGATCCTTCTGCAAAGTTTCACAGTCATCATTTGTACGTATGCTTCTCCAAAGCTTTATATCGTCTGCAAATAACATAATCTTGCATTTAACACGCTCGGGAATGTCGTTTGCGTAGATCAAAAACAAAATCGGTCCGAGGACCGAGGACTGTACAAATTTAGTTGCGGAATCTATTGAATAATCTTATCCGTGAATAAGGTAATCTTTTTCGCAGTTCTTTACAGAGTTTGTAGGTAGGTGCTCCAGATAGCGACATGATTGAAAGTAGTGGAATGGCTTCCTTTCGGTAGTCCATAGAAGCGTGGAAAGCTTGAGCCTTCTA
>JACCGJ010017110.1:0-16898 GCA_013407085.1 Atriophallophorus winterbourni
AAACCCAACGGCAGCGAATGAATGGAACAAACCGACACAGAAATATATTTCTCAGGGTACCATACAAGTTAGATAATGCGTGAGAAAAAATTCAGGGGAGCGAATCTTTCACAGAACAAAAATGAGACGTAAACAGAAAATCAAGCGCACACACACAGGTAGCCCAGCCAAACGACGTCAACGATTTGTGCGTCTCAACGAGTGCTGCTGACGGACGCTATCAGCGTACGTCTTGTCAGCCACCACATTACGAGCGGTTGAACCAAGGCGATTGTCAAAAGCAGATAGACACGGCGTTTGCTGCATTCCGACGGGTACGTGGAAGCGTGTGGGAGCACTTTCATTTTGAGTGTGCGAATCTGGTGAGGATAGGGGAAGAAAGTGTGAACAAAGGTTAACGCTCTAAAAGATGCTTTACAAAAGCAGGGAAAGCAGCTACAGTTAACCATGACACTGACCAGCACAGGAGACCATATAAACCAAATGTTTGGCAGCTGACGAAAACATGTGATCGTATGAGGAGACTAGAGTTTATAACAAGCAAAACGGAATACTACAAGACAACTAAGTAAGGGCAGATCTTACATCAGCCGTCTTATATATTTGTCATACGGCAAGGCATTTGACAAGACCGTATTGGAAACTATCGGTTTAGAGTGAACATACCAACGGTTGTTTTAGGGAATTTTAATGTACGAAAACACAAGCCTGGGTCTATGCAAAGTATTCAGTAATAGTGGGCTAGGATACCGTCAGGTAGCCCAGCAAAAGCGACTGATACCCTGTCAATCGGTTAATTGTACTCGGCGGTGGAGTAAAAGTTATCCGTGATATCCGGATCGAGAAAGGCGAATGAGCAGGATAATAAATGGTTGAATTTCTTGCATGAGAAGTTTATTCATACCCATGCTGAAACACACCGAAGTCTCACTACAATTTCTATTCCCCCCCCCCTCTTATCTGTCTAGGCATGGGCAACCTGACAGTATTTTAGCCCACGTGCAGTCTATGACTGTGCGGCACTTACCTGGATCAGACTTGTGCTTTCATAGCATCATTCATGTCCATAATATTTGTCCAGCCGGGATATCCATAGCCGTTGAAGCAGTGAGCGTTGATGCCTACATCAACAAAAAAACAACAGCCTACCGGGTTATCATCATCAGGGATACAGGTCTGGAGCCATACATACAATAACTTGGTTTGCAATTTCACGCGTTTCAGCTTGCTCTCACACTCCTATTCACCTCCGCAATAAGAAATGTGGAAAAAGTTAAATAGATAAAAGAAACTTACCAAGAAGAAAGCAAGAGCAACACTGACGTAGATCAAGGAAAAGTAGTAGCCGGGTTTGTCAAGAATCACGGAGACAATCAGAATGACGATCATGCTGCGAAACAAAAAAACACAATTGTGGTACGATTAGAAGGAATAGGTACAGCCAAGGGAAATTTGTAAACAGAAAATTGCCTAATAGAGGGCTCTATTAGTATGTATGTATGTATGTATGACTGCACGTGGGTCAAGATACTGTCAGGTTGCCTAGGCCTAAACAGATATGAAAAAGCAAATAGAGATGGTAGTGAGACTCCAGCCTGTTTCAGCATGCAGCTCACCACCGGTGGCCAATCAATATAGCACGATAATTATAGGATAAAGAATGCTGTATTTCTCATGCCTTAAACTGTTGCCTAGTCACTTAACTGTGGTGGATAGATGTTGCTAGAAGTAGTGCTCGACGCCATTACCGACTCAAGTAGCCTCTCGATCAGATGGAATAATTCCATATCCAGGAGGCTCCGTTCGGCTTCATTTCACTCCATAATAAGCACCACGGTGTTAGCTTTACCTGTAAATGAATAGCCGTTCCAAAGGCTCGGAGCAAATCGGTTGAAAAATATCATGCGGGTCTTTGCACGATCAAAGAATACTGTATGGTATGTATGGTACGAAAGCACAAGCTTGATAAAGGAAAAGTGCCGCACAATCAGAGACTGCACGTGGGCGAAGATACTGTCAGGCTGCCCAGGCCTAGACAGATATGAGGAAGAAAAAATAACAGGAAATACTGTGGCCCGATTGGAGTCCATTCAACACGACATTTCTCGTAAACTCTAAGCGTCTCACCGCGGCACAACGGTAGAGTCGAACGAATGAATAAATAGAGCAAATAAACAGATAAGGCTGTTGAATTTCATCAATTCCACTCTCGAATTCAACAACATCATAATGAAATCTTGACTAAGTTGAGCCAGTTTTGGATCAAGTTTGCACAACCAATTTGTTGAATCACACGCGTTTGGGCACATGAAATGTTATTTAAAAAGATGTGGGATCAGTGGACTAACATGTTTACACATCCAAAACGAGAAAGCATGTACGCAAACGCCTCGCTTGGCACAGGCGTATGACTCATGGCTGTGGGTGAATGCGTACTTAGGACCGGATCGAGCAGTACACTAGTCGTTAGAAAACAGGAAGATCTTGTTTGGAGTGGTTAGATCCCCAACACCTGTATCCTACTAACTACATTTCTACTAAGCATGAACAAGACCAGATTCCTTGGTGAAGGGACTGTTTTCCTCACATCATGGATGTTGAAAAATCTTTGCTCAAGCCAGTACGTTACATATCTAGATTTAACCATTTCAAATAAGCTCTCGCTAGACACGGAGGTTAATGAAGGGATTGACAAATCTATTTCCATCGTGTCCCGTTTGAACTCTCATGTCTGGGTAAACCGTTAGGTGACTGTGGAGACCAAGATGATGGCATACAGGGCGTGCGTACTAAATGTTTTACTGTACGGCAGTGAAACATGGACCATCCACACTAGACACGGCTGATTGCTTTTCGTTTAAGAGACATCCATCGCATCTTAAACGCAACGTGACTGGAGAAATTAACAAATGCAGAAGTGCTTTCTAAAGCGGTGGTGGTGTTTAAGTGATGGGGATGTGAGCACCACAATGAAATGCTTCCTAAAGCTGTTCTACAGAGCATATGCACTCTAATAGGACAGCACCGCTCACACTGGCTGCGTCATGTGTACAGAATGGAAAATAGTCGTATTTAAAATGAGCATTGACCCCACGAGTTGGGAAGATCTTGCTCTTGATGGAACTGTGTAAATCATCTGCAAGCTGAAGAAGAGCAAATACATCTCTCGGCTGCTCACTGTATACAACGCCGTCAGCGTGCAGCGACCGAGTAGTGCCTATCGCTGTAAGAGCTGCGGGAAAATTTTTCATCCCGAATCGGATTGATTAATCATTTGAAACGCTCTGGAGCATGACACCATCATGCGCTTGTAATGAACATCCATGGTCAATATCGGCCGAAAGAGGCTAACAACTGATCTTTCTGCTAACCTCAGCGTACTCAGGAAGCACCGTAATTAGACAAATAGATGAGTACAAATCTCCACAAAGCTCAAACGCAGCGGATTTCAATCATAAGCCTCTCGCGATATGAACGTGATGATTACATCATTCAGAAATTACTTGAAAGATGAGCTGTCTAGGCCTGGGCAACCTGACAGTATCGTAGCCCACGTGTAGTCTCTGACCGTATGGCACTGCCTTGATCAGGCTTGTGCTTTCATAGCATAGCTGTGTAATCGTTCGCTTCACAACGGATGTTAACCAGGAAATTATAATCTATCAAATAGGAAAACGGGCTCGTCGATGTCCAAAATCCTCACCCGACAAACTTGTAGCCAGAAAACGCCAACAGATCCAAGTACGGCATGGTTGATTGAATATTGAGCACATAGATGGCAAAAAGAAAAACCAGAACTTCTAACAGAAGCCATCCAAGAGCTTCACTTGACAACATTCCCAATTGTTCCGGGGAGAACCGACTTCGCACGCCCATAATCGCACCGGTGATAAGGACGTAGGTGATGAAGGCCATGAAAGGTATGTATAAATCAGGTGCATTCAGGTCGTCTCCTGGAGGAACAGGAGCGGAAGGGTCGAATTGTGTCGACCAGTTCTAGAAAATAGAAAAAGACGTAAAGGTGAATAGCCATATATAGTGTATTTAGCATTGTCGATTGCATTATCACCTGACTAAATCTATCACTGAACATGAGCAACTTGATGGTTACTCAACATAAACATTCAGGGTGTGCCATCGTGCTGCAGTTCTTTACGGCGCAGGCAACAGTGTACTGGAATGATTGCAAGTGATAATGATAAGCAGGCGCAAGCATACTGAAATCTGACTGCGACTAATCTTTTATGACGTGTATATCTAGAGAAGGAAAATCTGGAAGTATCCCGGTAAATTGGCAGCCAATGACTATGTGGCTGTGCCTGAGTCCAGACAAGTGATTTCTAAAATACACAATTCAGTTTACGCATAGTTTAGATTTCAGGACACTTTAAATGATACTGAGGCCATGCTTTTTATACGCATGTGCCTGCACAAGAAGCAATTGATGATAGTAGGAATGCTCCATGGATAACCAGTCCCCATTTTTGTCTCAAAAGTAAAACAATGGTTCCGATAGAGAAATTGAAACATCGGAGACAACAGGCACAACTAAATCAGAACTCACCGTGTGTGCAAAAGGAAACAGAACCAAACCCAGCTTCTTGGCGACGTACGAATTATTAACGGCAAAATAATATTTCAGTTTGGATGATGACAGGTAGGCATTCACCTGAAAGTAAAATAACTAGGAAAAACGTACGTTCTTTTGCACCATTTCTGCTCCTTGACCAACTAAATCCGGAGCATAGTGCATAGCAAGGTTGGTGACGGCGGGATTAGGATTAAAACCGTAGGCATGCGCCTTCACTGGGGGAGGTTGTCCCATTCGGGGAGCGTGTGACTCCATTGGCTCCGCGGAAGGAACGTAAAAGTGAGAACGTTGAGCTAATTTAAAAGTAAACTAATTGAACCATACCTTCCGGGAACGGATGCTGATTATAATAATTAGAATGAGAAGCAGAACTATGAGATCCATCCATTTTCAAATTAGAGGTATGGCTGATAACGAACGAAAATGTAAAACTACTGGATTCTGGAATATAGAAAATAATAAGGGGTCGGGAAAATAAAGATACTCATATGGGTAAAATGTCTAAGTGTAGTCAGCAAGCTGAGCAAGTACACGGTCAGAATGGAAGTAGAGGATGATAACAACCATGAAAGCGAATAAACAGTGCGGCTTAATAGAAAATCGTAAAATCTAAATCTTTTTGCTTAAGAGAATACACAAACTGATACCTGATGGCCTTGCAGGCAGGGAGTAATAGCACAAATGAGTTCGGACACTCAGTATGAAAGAGACAACATTTTAAAGGTGTTGCGGTTTGCTTTTTCGTGTGGTCTGGTTGGCGATCTAATAATTCAGAGCTCAAGCTTGGAAACCAAGCATAGTATCCACATACGACCTGACTAATTGGATAATATCGAGACAAAAATTTTCAGGGATTATCACAATGACATAAAGCTGGCTTATTCCGGAGTGAAACGAAGCCGAACGGAGCCTCCTGGATATGGAATTATTCCATCTGATCGAGAGGCTACTTGAGTCGGTAATGGGGTCGAACACTACTTTTAGCAACATCTATCCGCCACAGTTAAGTGACTAGGCAACAGTTTAAGTTATGAGAAATACAGCATTCTTTATCCTATAATTATCGTGCTATATTGATTGGCCACCGGTAGTGAGCTGCATGCTGAAACACGCTGGAGTCTCACTACCATTTCTAGTTTCTTTCTCGTATCTGTCTAGTCATGGGCAACCTGACAGTATCTTAGCCGACGTGCAGTCTCTGACTGTACGGCACTTTGACTGGATCAGGCTAGTGCTGTCAAATAATATCATATCATAATTATCATTCACCCTATCCGGGCAGATTGAAATAGCAGATTGACAGTGCGGTCAGTTTAGAAACTGTTTGATTTTGGGAGATATGAATGGTCCCAGCGATTAATGGCCTATTCTGAGGGATGATATCAGGTCATTTAAACGAGAGCTAATAGACGATGTGATTGGCGTGAATCTCTTGGTGGCCAAACCGTCACATGGCATAGGCAGTTAAAAACCCTTACTAGTAACCTTTCCAAAGTAGGCGCAGCGCGTCTTCCAGGCTGGTGTCCCCGCGATCAGATATCGCAGTGGTTAGTTAGTTACTTACTTACTTTTGTACTTTTGTGCGGCTGGCTCCACGGGTGGATTAGTCGGCTTCATTGATGTCTCGGATTGAGACATCATCATGAAGTTTCTTGGGGATAGTGTACAAGTGATGTCCCCAGCACCACTTGGTGTTTGTTCGAGTACACCTCTCTAGCCTTTGCACAGCCAAGTGCAACCTACAAGGCAGCAGGGAGTTGGCAGATAAACGCGCTGTGCGCTAGTTATCTACCTACGGGGCTTCTCCGGATTTTTCCTCGGGGTTTTCTCCCGAAGCCTTTCCCGCAATCGGGTGACCCACAAGGCAGTGGGGGTTCGGAGTCAGGGTTTTCCTTCCCCTAGATGGATTGCCAGTAGCTGACGAGCTCCCTCTGCCCGGAGCAAACTGGTTTTAAGGCGCCAGTCACCAGCCTTCGCCCCTTCTCCTGTCAGTAAGAGCAGTTCCGCCGGGCTTGTGAAAGCCACTCGTGCAGGCCAGGAGTTGGTTAGTTACGCTTCAGGATATGTCTCGAAACCGTGTTCAATGGCTGTCTTGCACTAAGCATATTCTTGGAGTGTTTGCTTAACATTGTATGTTGTCAAGCGGAGTGACGAGAAAAGCTTGTTATGATGCATGACAGTGAAAGCCGCAAGGAAGCTGCCGTGCTGATGTCGCTCTACTCGTTCAGGAAACTTGTTTGAATGTATGTTCCATTCGAGGTGTAGGCACCTCTCCCCAGTTTGTTTGTGCTTACTCTTCTATAGAAGCCGTAGCAATTTAAGTCCCACCCTTCCCCATCTTTTAGGATTTTACTTTTTCATGGTTGTATGGCAGTTAAGCATTCGGTACGTGCTACCGGTGTATTGCTGTCTTTGATGATGATGAGACGATGTGATTAATTGAAGTAGCATGTGTCCCATCCTACAAGAGCAGGAACTAATGAACGTGCGTCTACTCAAGTTTTAAGATGCACCAAAATGCCATCCGATGTGAATCTGCTCAAAATTGAAGCATCATAGATTCAATTGAGCATGTCAACATAACTACTACTACCTACTCCTCTTTATTCTCGATTTCTCATATCTGTCTAGGCTTGGGCAAATGACAGTACTATTGCATACGTGTAGCCTGACTGTGCGGTACTTTGCCTGGATCACGCTTGTGCTTTCATACCATACCATACCATACCAGGAAGGGAGGTGGATAGAGGTAAGCCAATCTGTCTCAACGCAATGCCTATTGGCGCACGCTTTTTAGCTAAAGCTTTGTGTGGGGTCCCTTAAGTTGACCTTTCTATAAAAATACAGGTGAAATGACAGATTTCGTGCTATTGTGTCATCTGCTCACACTGATTCAACGATTCCCGTGAAAATCATCGCGGTATCAATCTCATTTCAGAGGCTCCTAAAATATAAGCCTATATTTTGCTTCACCGATTGAGTACCAAACGGGAAGAGCAAATCCATCAGGAACAGACTGAGTGTCGTGCCGTTCGAGGGGTGAAAAGATCAAATCTCCACATTCCATCAATTACTCAAGCAACGTCATGCATTTCGTAAGCTAACTATCGTGGTATTTCTACACATCGAGCGGCATTCGATTTAATCGATCACTAAAATCTATGGAACGGTCTGTTGCTACAATGAGTCCCCGAGAAGTATGTTTGGATCATGAAAGCATTGTATTGACAAACCTCGGGTAAAGTTCAAGCGTATGGACAGTTATCATCGTCGCTCAGCATTTAAAGCTGTACGGCTGCTCCATTTCGTTGTTTCTTTTTAACTTAGCGAGCGACGATGTTTTAATTCAAGCTTTCGATGATCTCATTAACGCGGGAGTTGAACTTCTGTCGGGTGGTTTTGCTAAGGACGAGATCTTACAGCGTGTATAGAAAGTGGTTGCTCACCTACACTACTGATGACAACGATGTGATGTTTTGCTTCACTAGATAATGGTCGAGCGCACGAAAGCTTTTAAATTCGAGCTGAAGATATCATCGGGATATCTGCGGTAGCAAGGATGTGAGCTGCATGCTGAAACAGACTGGAGTCTTACTACCATTTCCTCTTCATTTTTCTTCCTCATATCTGTCTAAGCCTGGGCAACCTGACAGTATCTTCGCCCACGTGCAGTCTCTGACTGTGCTGCACTTTGCCTGGATCAGGCTTGTGCTCTCATGTCATGCCATGCGGTAGCAAGGTGTTGCTAATATTGATAATCATCATTATAAAGCACAGATCTCGAGCCAGACAAAGTGCCAAGCAACATAAAGTCGGAAAGGCAGATAACCAAACGCTTACAAAAAAAGCGGGCAAGCAGAATATGTGAAAGCAAATGCTCAAAAAGCAGCTTGTTTTGTAGTTTTGCTGCATGCGATATTGTCTTTACTTTTATCAAATATAATACAATAAAATAGAATACAACAATGCAACCGTGTGTGAAGATGGTGCCGGTTGACTGGGAGAAACGCGGATTTTCGGTGGTTTGCGATGGTTGGGACACATTTAAAAAATGCCCCATCACAAATAACCATACCGCGCCTTATTCGCAGAGCCCAGCAGATGCTAGGAGAAACCACCGAGGCCAGCCAATTATGTGGCTCACCGGGATGAAGAAGGTTGCCGTTGCTCCGTGGTTAAATACCAAACCATCGCGCTGAGACTGGACCTTAACGTGGTGCGATGGTTTGTGTACCTCTATGACCCATTGAGCTATGCTGGGTGGTGCTCTCCTAGCACCTTCAGTCACTCATACCAGGAAGGTCAATGGATAGAGGTCAGACGAACACGGTCTCAACCTAACCCGCTGCCTTGTGGGTCAGGCTTTTTAGCCAAAGGCTTTGGTCGAGAACCCTAATTGTTCTCCTGTCTAGGCATGGGCGACCTGGTAGTATCCCAGCCCGCATACAACCATGACCATGACTATTACTACGAAAACCAACTCCATAGTGCATCGGCCGTCGCGCACGATAAACAGGGTTGCCTTTTTGTTTTAAAGTCAGATTTTTATTGATAAGTAGTATATGACGTTCGAAAAGCAGGACAGAAGCACACGACCGGTTTCGCGGTTATTGCCGCTCATCAGGTGTGCGTATCCGTGACCTGATATTCGAACGCCGTTCTGACTTTGTGCTAAGCCCATTTATTTGCGATTTCGAGGATAAATCCTCATTTGCAAATTGAAATTTAGCTTTTATATGGGGACTAATCTAAGTCCCACAGTTGGTGCAATGTAGCACCGATAACTGTTTGGAATATTTTTGCAACATTCCAATAACAGCAGAATGGTAGTTTTTGTTTTAAAGTCAGATTTTTATTAATAAGTAGTATATGACGTTCGAAAAGCAGGACAGAAGCACACGACCGGTTTCGCGGTTATTGCCGCTCATCAGGTGTGCGTATCCGTGACTTGACATTCGAACGCCGTTCTGACTTTGTGCTAAACCCATTTATCTGCAATTTCGAGGATAAATCCTCATTTGCAAATTGAAATTTAGCTTTTTATATGGGGACTAATGTAAGTCCCACAGGGTCGCCTTACCTGCTGCATACAGCAGGGCGGGTAAGCGAAAACAAGCTACTGCTGGCCCTACTCTTCAAACTGTTTCCGACCCTTCCCCTCCCCCATTCACTCTTAACAACTCTCCGTCTGTCAATCCCAGCTTTAGAAAAGACCGCGCTGAACATGTTGGAACATTTTCTGTTCGCGAATCTACAGATCACTTTCTTAAACCACGGACCTCTGCTCACATCGGAGCCATGAATGTCAGAACTCTCAGACAAATAGGCCAGCAAGCTGCATTGGCTCTTACCTTAGATAGTCTATCTATTGATATTTGCTGTTTATCAGAAACGCGCTTATATGATCCGTCTATAATAACTGAACTTACTGCCCCAAACCTTTCAACTCGTTACTTTTTGCGCTGCTCTGGTGATTCTGTAGCTGCCATTTCAGGACAGGCAAGTGTTGGTATAGTGCTGAATTCGCGTTCCAAATCCTGTCTAATCGATTGGATTCCTTGCAATAGCAGGATGTGCGCAGTTAGACTAGACACTAATATTAGACCAAACTCAAAATCTTCTAATCAGAGATGCTTGTTTATTGTAGCAACTTACGCTCCAACTAACACCAATTCCGACGACGAGAAGAACGCCTTTTACGACTATCTTTATGCCCTTTTGCGACGTGTAAAAAGCTCAGATATCGTTGTCTTAGCGGGAGATATGAATGCCACACTGGGTCGCTTAGATGCATCTGAATCACAATTAGGTGGCATGTTTGGTCTTGAAGGCCAGCGCACAGATAACGGTGAACGGTTTATACAATTCTGTGCACAATCTCGATTATTCATTAGCAGCACCTCCTTTCGCCATAAAAGATGTCAATGTGCCACATGGCGCTCGCCGGATGGAAGCAACACCTTCGGCCCAAATCGACCATATCGCCATAAGTGCTCGCTGGAGAGGTTGCATTGAGGACTGCCGCTCTTTCTGGAATACCTGCGTAGATTCATATCATGCTCTTGTGCGATGTAGGTTCTCGTTAAAGTTATCCGGTACGAAGCCCTCGAATGGGAAACGCATTGCTGTCGAAAAATTCTTTCAGCCTGCAGTTCAAGAAATTTATAGGACCACCTTGAGTAACTCACTCCCAGTTTCCCAGTATGCAACTACCGATGAAAGGTGGAACAAAATAGCAGGGATTATGCGAGCCGCCGCAATAACAGCCTGTGAGACTGCACAACCAACCCAAAAGTCCCACTGGATTTTACAGCGCTCTATAGAAATTCTTCACCAGCGACGCGAAATACCTCATGGTCCTGAACACAACACAGAGCGTAGACGCGTGAGGAATGAACTTAAACAGAGCCTAAGACTAGACAGAGAAAGGTGGTGGCTAAATAAGGTCGAAGAAATGGAAATAGCAAATAATGCGGGTAACGTGCGAAAACTCTTCCAACTTATTCGATCGACTGGGCCTACGAAACAAGGAGTGAGTGAGACTATAGCGGAATTAGACGTTACTCTTATCACTAATAAGAATCGGCGCCTCTCACGTTGGGCCGAACATTTCGAAGAACAATTCAGCTGGTCGCCTGCAACAGAATCATTCCCTCACTTGAGGCAGTGTGATCCTTGGCCTGTTAGCGTAGATCCCCCTAACGATTTAGAAATTAAAGCATGTATCGAATCCATGAAACGATTCAAAGCTGCTGGCCCCGATGACATACCGCCTGTTTTGTTCAAAGAAGGTAGCCAAGTCCTAATCAGCACATTAGGAGATCTCCTCCGTGAAGTGTGAACGTCAGAATCCGTCCCTCCGAGTTGGGGCGAATCAGTTATCATACCTATATTCAAAAAAGGTGTGCGAAGCTCATGCTCTAATCACCGTGGGACAAGTCTCACTCCCATCATTACGAGATTATTAGCGTCCATATGTCTTCGAAGATTAACATCGCATAGGGAATCACAGATCCGTGAGCAGCAAGCTGGCTTCGGGCCTGGCAGAGGCTGTGTCGACCACATTTTTACTCTTCGACGGATATTAGAACTGCGGCACACCTATCGACAGCCGACAATAGCCATATTTTTAGACTTCAAAGGAGCATTTGATTCAGTCGATCGAAATGTCCTGTTTAAGACCGTGCTGTGCAAAGGCGTTCGCATAAGTATGTCAACATACTACGCGCACTTTATGCTCATACATCCGGATGCGTTAAGGTTTACAACAAATTCAACACTACAAGTGGCGTCCGACAAGGATGTCCGATTTCTCCGTTTTTGTTCAATTTCGTAATTGATGCTATCATGGAATTATGCAGCGACGGTGCTCCAGCCTTCGGAGTTCACATAATGCCAGGCGTCAAGCTTCTCGACTTGGATTATGCTGCTGACATAGTTCTGCTCTTCGACTCATACACAGATGCACAGGCGATACTGAACAAGCTATCTAGTATTGTGCCCGCATTTGAAATGCGTTTTGCGCCCTCTAAGTGCAGTGTTCTTCTGCAGGACATCGACTTATCGAACAAGGCTTTATTACTTGACAATCAGGCGCTTGAAATTGTGGATCGTTTTACGTATCTCGGTAGTTGTATCAATAATTCTGCATCGTTAGATAACGAGTTCTCGGCACGCATTTCTAAAGCGACCGTAGCATTCCGCAACCTAGGTCACCTCTGGCGTCAGAAAGGACTGTCTCTGCTACTCAAGGGTAGAGTCTATAAAGCGACAGTGCGGGCTGTGTTACTGTATGGATGCGAAACCTGGACCTTACGTAAAGAACACATTCAGCGTCTCCAAGTATTTGACAACCGGTGTCTCCGCAGCATTCTAGGAGTTAGCCGTTACAATCGAATGCGCACCGATGCTCTCCGAAATAAGTTGTTTGGTAGTAATGTCGATATAGAGAAGCAGATCAACCTGCATAGGTTACGCTGGTTGGGTCACGTTTTACGGATGCCGGACCACCGACTTCCGAAACAGATTCTTTTTGCGACGCCACATCCTGATTGGTATGGTATGAAAGCACAAGCCTGATCCAGGCAAAGTGCCGCACCGACAGAGACTGTGCGTGGGCTAAGATACTGTCAGGTTGCCCAGGCGATCATATATCGCAATGGTTAGTTACGCTTCAGGATATGTCCCGAAACCGTGTTCAATGGCGGTCTTGCACTAAGCATCTTCTTGGAGTGTTTGCATAACCTTGTATGTTGTCAAGCGGAGTGACGAGAAAGCTTGTTATGATGCATGACAGTGAAAGCCGCAAGGAAGCTGCCGTGCTGATGTTGCTCTACTCGTTCACGAAACTTGTTTGAATGCATGTTCCATTCGAGGTGTAGGCACCTCTTCCCAGTTAGTTTGTGCTTACTCTTCTATAGAAGCCGTAGCAATTTAAGTCCCACCTTTCCCCATTTTTTAGGATTTTACTTTTTCATGGTTGTATGGCAGTTAAGCATTCGGTACGTGCTACCGGTGTATTGCTGTCTTTGATGATGATGATGGTTGAAAGCATAAGACAGTGCAGTTTATAATATGTCGACATTTTTGATTCTACATAATTCAATTGTGATGTATTGAGAACAAAAACCTAAAATCGCTTGCAGCTGCTTTTTTACAGAAATTTGTATAATTTGCTTGCCCACTTTCTTTTTACGCTACAAGGATGTTGTGTGCTATCCGGCGTTCACTGGCATCCAACACCCCAAGGATGTTCAATACGGTGTTCCTAGCGTATGTGAGTTCACCGTTAAAACACAGATTCCCCAAATCTATTTCATTGTGTTTACTCTTCTATAGAACCCGTTCCTAATCAAGTGCAATCTTTCCAGAGATTTTACTTTTCTTCTTCATCATCATCATCATCATGAAGCACAAGTTTGGAGCCAGACAAAGTGCCAAGCAATATGAATCAGGAAAAGCAGATAAGCAAGCGCGTGGAAAAGGGAAAGCAGGCAAGCGGAATACGCAAAAGCAAATGCACAAAAAAGCAGCTTGTTTTTGTAGTTTCACTGCATGCGATTTTTTTGGTTTTTTTTGTTTTGTTTTTTTTATTATGTAAAATGATACCGAATAAAAAAATTATGACACACATAATAAAATACACTGGCGCCACTGACTTCGGTTTGTAGCCATATCGCGTAAGGTTTCCAGCCAACTATTAGGTGGAGCTTTTGGACCCCACCCAGGCAAACGAATACGCCCAACTGAGCCTAGCGCTACGGTGAGTTTCTTCATCCCAACGTGCCACGTCATGGACTGGCCACCCGATCTTTTCTCCCAGCTTCTGTCAGGCTCTGCGAATAAGGCGCGGTACGGTAAACGGTGAGTAGGTATTCTTAATACATGTCCCAACCATCGCAAGCGAGCAAGCATCAGCATTTTTCTCAGTCCGTGACCACCTGGTCCTAACACCCGCTTGCAGACATCTATATTTGTAACACGATGCTGCCACCGAATGCGAGCAATTCTACGCAGGCAACGGGTATCAAAAACAGAAAGCCGACGGACATCTCCCGCTCGGATAGACCAGGTTTCACAGCCATAAATGAGTGTAGCACGCACCACTGCGTTGTACACTCGGCCTTTAGTATGGAGTGAAACATCGCGTCGACGCCACAGGTGGCGAAGATTAGCAAACGCTGCACCCGCTTTGCGAACACGAACACTTTTCTTCATACTTGTATTGCAGTTAAGCATTTTTATATAGCTACCGGTGTAATACTCCCACTGCGGATAAGAATCTAGACTATCCGTAGATTACCCACAGCCAAACGAGGATAAATGAAGCTTGCGTAGGAAAACATTAAACTTGCTCATAACTAAACACGATCGCTCTTATCATTATGGAGAGATAATCCGGTTCATCAGTTTTAGATGAGTCTAGAAGCCATGGACACGAAGTGAAGTTGTACGGCTATGTAATCGTCCATCACTTCTGTGCTGTGCGGCAAACACCGTGCTAAATTGATAAGCCAACGGTAGTGAGCTGCATGCTGAAACACGCTGGAGTCTCACAACTATTTCTATTCTATTTTTTCTCTCATATCTGTCTAGGCCTGGGCAACCTGAGAGTATTTTAGCCCACGTGTAGTCTGTGACTGCACGGCACTTTGCCTGGATCAGGCTTGTGCTTTCATTCATTCATTCGGAAACCAGGGAGGCTTAAATTGAACAATGAATGCATGCGACTCGCTGGCGTAAGCTTTTTCCTGGATTCTCCCCCCTATTTTTATGCAAGATTAGATAGTTCACCATTTTAGCGTTGTTTGGTAAGTAAGTAAATGCTAAAGTTCTGTTTGTTTAATACACAACTCTTCTTTTGCTGACCTCTCACCATAATGGTGAAGAGAAATATATTCCTATCTTTCCAGCATCATTCATAACGAGGTGCTTCCTAAATACAACCCGGATAATCCCTTGGCATTGCGATCGTCAAAGATATCCAAATCACAATAAGAATAAACGCTTTGGTAGTGGTGGTTGCTCCTTTGCAGCTTTTAGGAGGGTAACCTCCGAATGTTCATTATGTAATAGTTTACAGTTTACATAAAACCTCTTTTCCCTCTTTCAGCTTGCCATTGGTGCTTTTGTACTTCAGCAATAAACTTCCATTTCAAATCACTCGTGTTTCCGTCTGAACCAGTCTGTTTGCGAATCTAGAGTTTTCCCGTGACTGTGGAACATAACAATTTGGCGACGGGGTATTACTGAATCCACATACAATGTCTATACCATTAGAAGATGTATCAAAGCTTCTTCGCGATCAACAGGCGCTGTTTGAACAAAGTCAAATGCGCATGATCGAATTACTCACACAACGTCTAAACTCTATAGCAACGGTTGGATCGTCTCATGTGCAGTCTGAAACAATAGATTCTGTCTCTGCTACCATCACTGAGTTTCATTACGAACCTTCATCGGGACAAACATTCGATGCCTGGTACAAGCGCTGGAAGGACACCTTTCAGCATGAGCTCGGCAGCAAGGATCCAGGCTGGAAAGCAGGTTTGCTGGTTAGGAAGCTTAGCACGGTTGAACATGAACGTTTTACCAATTTTATCTTGCCGAAACAACTCAAAGATCTCACCTTTGAGGAAACGGTAGCTCAGCTTCGCGAAATATTCGGCGACCAAGCTTCATTGTTCAATCTTCGATACAACTGTCTGAAGTTATCCAAGACAGCTACCGACGACTATGTCACATTTGCAGGAATCGTTAACCGAGATTGCGAAAGGTTCCAGTTGAAATCACTGACCGAAGATCAGTTCAAATGCCTCATATTTGTTGCTGGTCTCTCCTCTCAGAATGATTCAGACATCCGTATGCGGTTGCTGTCCAAATTGGACCAAAATCCTAATATGACTGTTCAAGATCTAACCATTGAGTGTCAACGTCTGCTAAATCTTAAGCACGATACTGCGATGGTGCAGCAATCAGCTCAGCCATCAACTTTGGTTCAGAAGGTGAAACAAACCTCATTCTCACATCCAAAAAAGCCCCCAACACCATGTTGGTCGTGTGGTGAATGGCATTTCAAACGGTTTTGTTCATTTAAAAAGCACCAATGCCAGACATGCAATCGCAGAGGTCACAAGGAAGGATTCTGTCCTCCGAACAGTAATGATGATGAGAAGATTCGTCATCCGCGAAAACGGATTTTACAAAAGTCTACATTTTCAAAGCGTCCTCAGTCTAACTCAGTGTACGCTACTTTTAAAGTTGATTTCGAATCTCGCCGACGATTCATCACTGTATGTATAAATCAGACGCCAGTACGCCTGCAGTTGGATACTGCCTCTGACATAACTATAATCTCACGTGCTACTTGGGATCTTATCGGAAAACCTTCCGTATGCCCCACTGAACATTGTGCTCAAGATGCTTCAGGAAATCCCCTACAGATATCTGGTGAGCTAAATTGTGACGTCTCCTTCAGAGATGCAAAATTCACCGGAACTTTTTATCTGACAGAGCATGTGCAGCTAAACTTACTTGGTCTCGATTGGATGGAAAAACTAAATTTGTGGAATTTACCTCTGAATTCTGTGTGCAATAGCGTCTATCTTGCTCATACAGCAGATTCTGAACCACATGAAGATGCGGTTATCGCTTCAATCACTCTTGAATCAGAAGTCAGCAGTGTACTCACTACATCAATCCGTGCGCTTCCAGTCACTTCAGCCATGGTTTGTGAAGCTACTGCCCATGATCCACTACTTCAACGAGTCCTCGAACATATCCGTACCAATTGGCCGTCACAGTGCCC
>JACCGJ010017110.1:16918-43755 GCA_013407085.1 Atriophallophorus winterbourni
CTGCCGTGCTGATGTTGCTCTACTCGTTCACGAAACTTGTTTGAATGCATGTTCCATTCGAGGTGTAGGCACCTCTTCCCAGTTAGTTTGTGCTTACTCTTCTATAGAAGCCGTAGCAATTTAAGTCCCACCTTTCCCCATTTTTTAGGATTTTACTTTTTCATGGTTGTATGGCAGTTAAGCATTCGGTACGTGCTACCGGTGTATTGCTGTCTTTGATGATGATGATGGTTGAAAGCATAAGACAGTGCAGTTTATAATATGTCGACATTTTTGATTCTACATAATTCAATTGTGATGTATTGAGAACAAAAACCTAAAATCGCTTGCAGCTGCTTTTTTACAGAAATTTGTATAATTTGCTTGCCCACTTTCTTTTTACGCTACAAGGATGTTGTGTGCTATCCGGCGTTCACTGGCATCCAACACCCCAAAGGATGTTCAATACGGTGTTCCTAGCGTATGTGAGTTCACCGTTAAAACACAGATTCCCCAAATCTATTTCATTGTGTTTACTCTTCTATAGAACCCGTTCCTAATCAAGTGCAATCTTTCCAGAGATTTTACTTTTCTTCTTCATCATCATCATCATCATGAAGCACAAGTTTGGAGCCAGACAAAGTGCCAAGCAATATGAATCAGGAAAAGCAGATAAGCAAGCGCGTGGAAAAGGGAAAGCAGGCAAGCGGAATACGCAAAAGCAAATGCACAAAAAGCAGCTTGTTTTTGTAGTTTCACTGCATGCGATTTTTTTGGTTTTTTTGTTTTTTTTATGTAAAATAATACCGAATAAAAAATTATGACACATAATAAAATACACTGGCGCCACTGACTTCGGTTTGTAGCCATATCGCGTAAGGTTTCCAGCCAACTATTAGGTGGAGCTTTTGGACCCCACCCAGGCAAACGAATACGCCCAACTGAGCCTAGCGCTACGGTGAGTTTCTTCATCGCAACGCGCCACGTCATGGACTGGCCACCCGATCTTTTCTCCCAGCTTCTGTCAGGCTCTGCAAATAAGGCGCGGTACGGTAAACGGTGAGAAGGCATTCTTAAAACATGTCCCAATCATCGCAAGCGAGCAAGCATCAGCATTTCTCTCAGTCCGTGGCCACCTGGTCCTAACACCCGCTTGCAGACATCTATATTTGTAACACGATGCTGCCACCGAATGCGAGCAATTCCACGCAGGCAACGGGTATCAAAAACAGAAAGCCGACGGACATCTTCCGCTCGGATAGACCAGGTTTCGCAGCCATAAAGGAGTGTAGCACGCACCACTGCGTTGTACACTCGGCCTTTAGTATGGAGTGAAACATCGCGTCGACGCCACAGGTGGCGAAGATTAGCAAACGCTGCACCCGCTTTGCGAACACGAACACTTTTCTTCATACTTGTATTGCAGTTAAGCATTTTTATATAGCTACCGGTGTAATACTCCCACTGCGGATAAGAATCTAGACTATCCGTAGATTACCCACAGCCAAACGAGGATAAATGAAGCTTGCGTAGGAAAACATTAAACTTGCTCATAACTAAACACGATCGCTCTTATCATTATGGAGAGATAATCCGGTTCATCAGTTTTAGATGAGTCTAGAAGCCATGGACACGAAGTGAAGTTGTACGGCTATGTAATCGTCCATCACTTCTGTGCTGTGCGGCAAACACCGTGCTAAATTGATAAGCCAACGGTAGTGAGCTGCATGCTGAAACACGCTGGAGTCTCACAACTATTTCTATTCTATTTTTTCTCTCATATCTGTCTAGGCCTGGGCAACCTGAGAGTATTTTAGCCCACGTGTAGTCTGTGACTGCACGGCACTTTGCCTGGATCAGGCTTGTGCTTTCATTCATTCATTCGAAAACCAGGGAGGCTTAAATCGAACAATGAATGCATGCGACTCGCTGGCGTAAGCTTTTTCCTGGATTCTCCCCCTAATTTTTATGCAAGATTACATAGTTCACCATTTTTAGCGTTGTTTGGTAAGTAAGTAAATGCTAAAGTTCTGTTTGTTTAATACACAACTCTTCTTTAGCTGACCTCTCACCATAATGGTGAAGAGAAATATATTCCTATCTTTCCAGCATCATTCATAACGAGGTGCTTCCTAAATACAACCCGGATAATCCCTTGGCATCGCGATCGTCAAAGATATCCAAATCACAATAAGAATAAACGCTTTGGCAGTGGTGGTTGCTCCTTTGCAGCTTTCCACCGATAGAAATTCTGGACGCTCGATTGGCTCGTTCGTCACTTACTACCCTGTGCAACTGAACTGAACTAAATAAACTGCTGTATCAGTATCAGTATCACAGGGCGATAGTCGACCAAGTCGAAACGAGTGCCCAGATTCTTTCGGAGGATTGATTCGTAAGTAACACAGGTGTGTGTAACTGTGAATGGGAGATGTCTCATCACCGAAAGGTGAGAGAGTTATGCATGTTGCATGTTCAATCGAATGGAAAGACGATGGACAGCAGTTTATTTTCACAAATGCGAAAAAATGAAAAAGAAACTCTTTTTGTGTTTCAAAATGTTTTTCGAATATTTTTGTTTTTTATCATAAATATGGAGGGATTTAGTCTTAAGGGTAATGCTCCGGGAAGAGCACCTGCCACCGTTCGTCCAGCCCATGTTTGAACGCAATTACTGAAGTTGCCATGATTAGTTCTGCGGGAAGTGAGTTCCACGCGTTCACTATACGGATGCTAAAGAAGTGCGTTCTGGATTCGAGCCTGGTGTGCTGTTTACTTAGCTTAAGACTGTGCCCTCGTGTACCAACCAAAGGAGAGAACCGAAAGAAGTCATCGAATTCGAGACAACTTAATCCTTTGACAAACTTAAAGGTCTCTTTAAGATCCCCCCTAAGTTGCCTCCTCCTAATTGAGAAAAGTCCTAGTGTTAATAGACGATTTTCATAATTGGTGTATGCTAACCCCTCGATCATGCGAGTGGCCAGCTTCTGTACCTTTTCTAGCTGCACGATATCCTTCTGGTAATACGGCTTTCAAGCCTGGATACATTATTCTAAATGTACCCTTACTATTGTCTTGTAGAGGGGCAATAGCACTTCAGCTTTTCTGCAAGTGAGGGTTGAACGTAGTCGAAAGAGTTCCCTCCTGGCTCTTTGAGCTGCAGCAGCACATTGGTCAGCCCACTTAAAGTTTGCGGAGACTACGATTCCTAGGTCCTTAGTAGACTTTACCCTACGGAACTCCGTGTGGGCTGAGGGCGTAGACACAATCATGTTGCCTGCCAGTGTAGAGAGCAAGTGACTCTTATCTAGGTTAAGTGGAAGGTCTCACTTACCCGCCCATGCTGTTACAGCTTCCACATCACTTATCAGATCGGAGTTATCCGACCTACCGACAATTTTAACGTCGTCAGCAAACATATAACAGGGTGAGCGCATTTGGTTGGCTAGATCATCAATGAAGATGAGGAACAGCAACGGCCCCAAGACTGAGCCCTGCGGAACCCCACTCGTTACATGCGCACTTGCGGAGTAAGTATCATCTACCCTGACAGTAAAGGAACGGTCGCTAAGGAATGCTCGAATCCAGCCCAGAAGGTTCCCTGATACTCCTATGGCTGAGAGTTTGAGAAGCAAGAGCCTATGGTTGACTGAATCAAAAGCCTTACTAAAGTCGAGATAGAATACTACTACAGCTATACCATCATCCATCCTCTTAGTAACCTCTTTAAGAAAGCTCAACAAATTTGTCCGACATGACCTACCTTTTAGGAAGCCGTGTTGTGCGCCATTCAAAAGAGAGTTTTTGGTTAGATATCCACATATTTTATCGCGGATCAATCTTTCCATAACCTTACATAGTACACTAGTGAGGCTAACCGGGCGGTAATTTTTGACCGCCGAGGAAGCTCCTCCCTTATCAATAGTTAATAGTTTATTACGGTATAAAAGCGGGGAGCTTGTACAAACCGCAGGGTGGATTGTGCAGTGGATCGAAAAGAAAAGAATAGTAAAATGTTCGAGTTTCCAAGGCCTTATAGCGGGCCACATTCGCGTTAACCTGCACCATCAGCGGATTTTTGTGGCATTTGGACAGGTAGGGCGTCAACCCGGGACACCGCTACCCACCACATCCTCCGGAATAGGGTCAGCTGAGACTGCGTGCGCTTGGACTTCCGATACTGGGATATTGGGTCTCAAGAAGTTTCAGCAGTTCAACAAAGTGGTCGAAGAGAAATGTGATCCATATTTTCTGGGACGGGAAACGCTGTGGAAAGAGGGAAAGATATGGTGCAGCATCACAAAGAATATAAGCGTAAAAAAGGATAATTAAGAATTGTGTATCGTCTGATAAAAAT
Source organism: Atriophallophorus winterbourni (assembly GCA_013407085.1). NCBI lineage: Eukaryota > Metazoa > Platyhelminthes > Trematoda > Plagiorchiida > Microphallidae > Atriophallophorus > Atriophallophorus winterbourni. The sequence continues at coordinate 21,255 of JACCGJ010017110.1, forward strand.
GGAGGTCAAGGCGTTTTTTAAAAATAATTAGGGATGGGGCAGAAATAACCAAAGGGGTAGTGCGTTCCAAGCACGAGGAATCCGGACGGCAAAGGAGTATCTGCGGCAGTCCAATCTACTATGCAGATGAGCTAACTTCAAGTGATGACCACGATTTGCTGAGTATGGGGCCATTTTAAGCATACCCCTACATGGGTGAGTTTCTTCCGTCAATATCCGATACGCAAGGATCAGATCGCCTCGGATACGACGATAGTTTGTAGAGAATAATTGTAGAGTCGTAAGACGTTCTCATAGCTGACGGAGCTAAGCCCCTTGACAAGCTTCGTAGAACGTCTCTGCGGCTGTTCTAGGGCGTGCTGGTCACGTTTCAACCATGGGTTCCAGACGGAGACAGCATACTCCAAGTGTGGCCTGATGTACGCCTGAAGAAGAAACGGGAAGAGACGTGGATCGATTGTTCCGAACGCACGTTTTAAAAGCCCAACGTTTCTATTTGCCACGGTTGAAGCTCTACTACACTGAGCAGAGCAGCCCAAGTCATTTTGTATAATCACCCCAAGATCTTTTTCTTGCATCGTGACAGCGAGCATCTTGCCACCCAGATTATAGCCAGGGTCGCCAGGAAGACGAATGCGTAATGCGTGGCATTTTTCAGTGTTGAATGGTATGCGATTGATCGTAGACCATGCGTGTAATGAACCCAGGTCGAATTGAAGTTTCCTTGTATCGCTGGGTGAGTTGATGACCCGCCAAATCTTGATATCATCCGCGAAAAGGAGAAATGGTGATTCGACGTACCCACCAATGTCGTTGATAAATATCAAAAATAAACGCGGGCCAAGAACGGACCCCTGAGGTACTCCGCATTGAATTGGAAATGGCTCTGAAAGGGTCTGTCTAACACGCACCCGAAGGTTTCGCGAACGTAGGAATTCAGCAACCCAGGACAGCAACACGGGTGGAATACCCAATGCTTGCAGCTTGTGAAGCAATATCGCATGGTCAACTCGGTCAAATGCCTTAGAGAAATCCAAGTAAATGACGTCTATACCCTGACCTTCGTCAGCAGCTTGAGTCCAGTAGTCTCTGGCTAAAAGCAAATTTGTGGTACAAGAATGCCCTTTACGAAATCCATGTTGTTCTGCAGCGATGAAATAGGAACTATTCACAAAAGCCATAATTTCATCGGCAACAATGGCTTCCATCACCTTGGATAACACTGGGAGAAGGGTGACTGGACGGTAATTGGCAGAATCACTACGGCTTCCACCTTTGAAAATGGGAGTGATGATACCTTCCTTCCAACCAGTAGGGACTTCAGAGTTATCCATCAATTTTTGGAAATAAGCCGCGAGAGGTTCGCAAAGTTGATCGGCAACTGCGCACAATGCTTTCGGTGTGATACAGTCGATACCCGGTGATGAGTTGAGTCGAAGTTGCAAGATTTTTTCCCGAACTTTGCTGGCAGAAAACATAATACAAGAAGGTTGAGATGATGGGGTCAAAAGCATGGGGAAAATTAGAGAGGGGTTTTGGAAAATCGGCATGTAATGTGATCTTAAAACATTTGTCGCATCCTTTGATGTCGTCGTGGAACCTATACTGGTGGTAAGTGAAGGGATACCAGTCTGAACCTTCCGTTTATTGTTGATAAATTTGTACAAGAGCTTATTGTTTTCCAGGCATTGACCGGTGAGTTTACTTTGATAATCAAATTTATCCTGGCGCACCAGTCCCGTGCAATGATTTCGTAATTTTCTGTAACACTCCCAATCATTTGGCAGTTGTCTCAGTTTGAACTCATTCCACGCAGCATTTCTGCGGCACATCCATTTACGAGTTCTGCTCCGAATGAATGTGTCGGTGGTTTTTCGCAGGACGGGTTTTGAGACTGAAGAAAGCTCTAGCATCTGGTAATAAAAGCGACAACAATGGAACAATGGTTTATTGCAGTAAAAAAGCGTACAAGCTTAAAATAACCGCAGGATGGTATGGTGTTTAATAAAGCAAGCAAAAGTGAAAAATATGAAGCGAGTGTCATAAGAGGATAATAGAGCAATAGTTTTTGTGGCGTAAAAGCATAGCTTAAAAAAAACCACAGGGTGTTATATACAGTGCGGTGAAAATAAAACAGGGAGTATCATCTAGTACGGGGGCGGGAAGGCCATATAGCGGGCCACACTCGCTTGGAAATTGCGTCTTCCCGAATTTGCGAGGCGGTAGCAGGGGAAACGGAGGCATCGTGGTTGCGTTAGACCTGTAAACAAGTGAAACAGAAAGTTAAATGTAGTAATCAAGGGATTTTGTAATGGAGTTCTTGGAGGAAGGAGTCGATTCTGTGTTTAAACACGGTTAAGGAAGGAGCCGATACCACATCCTCTGGTAATTTGTTCCAAAGAGCACAAACACGCACAGAGAAAAAGTACTTTCGGCAGTTGATACGGGACTGTTTCAAGCAAAGTCTGTGGGAGTGACCGCGCAAATGCGTTGTCTCGGTATTGCGGGAGAATAGGGAAAAGCACGGGTGGGTGGGTGAGGACATGATCTGATAGAGATAGATAAGATCACCACGGGTCCGGCGATACTGCACAGAAAACATTTTCAATATTTCCAATCGTTGGGGATATGGAATGAAGAACAATCCTCTGACAAGTTTCGTCGCACGCCGTTGAGGTGCCTCCAACAACTTTTGGTCTTTGATCAACCACGGGCTCCAGGCCTGGATAGCATATTCCAAATGTGGCAGAAGAAACGCTTTCAAAAGAATAGGAAAACATCGTGGCTCAAAGTGATTGAATGCTCTGCGCAGGAGACCCAACATACTATTGGCAGTGTAGGCCATTTTTCTACAGGTGGCTGAGACGGATAACCTAGACTCAACAATGATTCCCAAGTCACGTTCAGCGTTGCTAACCTGGAGCGACTGACTACCAAGATGATAGTGTGGAGTACTGCCAGCGCGAGTAGAAAGGACACGGCATTTCGATACGTTAAAGGGGAAATTATTCGTGACTGACCATAAGTGGAGTGTGTTGAGGTCCGCTTGCAGTAGATCCATGTCAGTACGGCTGTAAATCGTTCGCCATATTTTGACATCATCTGCATACAGCAAAAGAGGGGAATGAAGGGAACGTGTCAGATCGTCCACAAAGATGAGGAAAAGATTCGGTCCTAAAACAGAACCCTGCGGAACGCCACCAAGGGTGGCAAACGGGGTTGAGAGAGAGCCGTTAACACGCACACGTGCCGATCGTTCATGGAGGTAACTTTTTAACCACGACAAGAGCTTAAAAGAAAACCACAGGATGTTGTACACATGGATTCGAAAGTTCGGGGTTAAAATTAAGTTCCGAATGAAGAAAAACGTTGATACTGTAAGGGATGGGGATGCGAGCCTCGATAAGTTATCCAAGGATCTGGAGCAGCTTAAATCGGCTCGTCAGGGAATACGGGATAAATCTCGTAACATCCTGGTGCTTAATCAGGATGAACCCTTTATACGCGAAGCCAAAACGTGTAAGTCACTGGACCTGAGTTGTGTAAGAAATTTGCTCCGTAAGGTTAGAATGCGGCCAGATACGCCACTAAAGCGTGTTCATTGTGTTGGCGTGTGGAAGGGTGACAAAAGTGAGTCAAGTCACTCTCCAAGACCACTTTTAGTTGAATTTCTCTTGCAATCGGATCGTGACCAGTTCTTTGCAAGTTACATTATCTTTAATGAAACAAACAAAGGGAAACACGTTGTTGTGCTCGACGACAAGAGGGAATCTGACATGTTAAAGAATTCACGTTATGATGTAAATTATAACAGAATGCGCTGTTCTCCAGAAAAGGGTGGTTCTTTACCAAATATAGAAATCACGGACGGGTATATGGGTGAAACCGTTGGTCATCGTATTGACCCTGAAATTCCACAGCTTGTGATTATCGACCTTCAAGGTAATGCAGAACTTCATGCCGCGCAAGGCGATTCGACCCACTTAAGCAGCACACAAAAAACGTACCGACTCCTCGGGTATTACGCCCGAGGATCAAGCAGGACTAAGTAAGAATATATTGCGAGACACCGTCACCACGGTGATATACGGAAATTCATGTAGTATCCGAAATAAGTGTCCTGAACTCTCCATCCTAGCGCACGAGTTACGACCGCATGTAATATCACTGACCGAAACCTGGCTATCTGCAACTGATCATATTTCTGACGCAATTTTCAGCAGATATTCTGTGGACTTTAAAAGGTCTAATCAATGTGGAGCTGCTGCACAACGCGCTAGGAACGAGCTTTTTCGTCTTCGATCAGTTTTATCCTGCAGGTCCCCAGATGTTTTCATGCAATTATACAAAGCGGTCGCGGGACCACATCTCGAGTAATGCGTTCAAGTATGGTCACCTTATTTAAAAAAGATATTGCCGAGCTTGAAGGTGTTCAACGCCTAGTTACTCGCATGACTGTATGGCAATCAGGTAGGTCGTATGAGGAACGATTGCTGAGTCTAGATCGCTTCTCATTGAAAAGAAGGCGGCTACGCGGGGACCTGACTGAAACCTTCAAAATCATGGCAGGTTTCAGTACTATTCATCCAAATGAAATGCATGCTCTGGCGCCAAGTGTGTGTACTCGAGGCCACCCATTAAAACTGGCTGAGCGATGTCAGGTCAAATGTTCGTAAGTACTTCTTTAGTGAAAGGGCAGTAAATTACTGGAATCGTCTTCCTAAAGAATTTGTTTGTTCTACTTCGGTAGGGAATTTCAAGAATGGACTCGAATCTATGTGGCCTTCTTTATTTCGTGATTTTTATCCGTAATTGAATAGTGGGTATGATCCTCATGTTGTTTTTGGAACGCACTAATGTCTCTCCTCACTTATTGGTGATGGAAGTTTTTCGGTTGCATTCTAGATTACTCTCATGCCAGAAGATATTTGTGAAGATATTGCTTGAAGTGGTGGACGCTCTTGTGTGGCACACCACCGAAAGAAATCTGGACACTCGATTGGCTCGTTAGCCACTTACTGTCCTGTGCAAACTAATAGGCACTGAGACATCGTCATCTAACGATGCAGAATTATTGATACAACTATCGAGATACATAAAACGATCTACAGGTTCAATCGCCTAATTGTCAAGTAATTAAATGATGCTTGATAAGTCGATGTCCTGCAGTAGGACACTGCACTTAGTGGTTGCAAAACGCATTCCAAATGCGGACACAATACTAGCTAGCTTGTTTGGTATCGCCTGTGCATTTGTGTACGATTCGGGGAACAGAACTATATAATCAGCAAAGTCCAAGTCGAGAAGCTTGCCACCTGGCTTTGTGTGAACTCCAAAAGCTGGGGCTCCTTCGTTGCATAATTCCATGATGGCATCAATTACAAAATTGAATAGAAACGGAGGAAAATTTCATCCTTGTCGGACGCCACTTGTGGCGGGAAATTTGGGTGAAAGGTGGTTGTAAACCCTAACGCATCCGGATGTATGAACATAAAGTGCACACAGTATATTGACATACTTTTGTGGAACGACTTTGCACAGTGAGGTGTTAAACATGACATTTTGATCGACTGAATCAAATGCTCCTTTGAAGTTTGAAACGATGGCTATCGTCGGCTGTCGATAAGTGTGCCGCAGTTCTAAAATCTGTCGAAGAGTAAAAATGTGGTCGACAGCCTCTGCTGGGCCGAAAGCCAGGTTGCTGCTCTCGGATCTGTGATTCCCTGTGCGATGTTAATCTTCGAAGGCAGATAGACGCTAATAATCTCGTAATGATTGGAGTGAGACGTATCTTACGATTACTAAAGCAGAATGTGCAATTGTGCAGCATTTGTGTGCTGTACGGCTAACGTGCTAAATTGATTGGTCACCGGTAGTGAGCTGCATGCTGAAACACGCTGGAGTCTCACTACCATTTCTATTTTCTTTCTATTTCTTTTGTCATATCTGTCTAGGCCTGGGCAACCTGACAGTATCTCAGCCCACCTGCAGTCTCTGACTATGTGGCACTTTGCCTGTATCAGGCTTGGGCTTTTATACATACATGCATACATGCATACATACATACATACATACATACATACATACATGCATACAAGCCATTTTGCGTTAATTAGTGATTAACTTTGATTCATTAATTGGTTTATGCTTGCTAGGGAGGCTTGGCAACCTGACCAGCATCTTTACTCACATGCAGCTATTATTATGTGGCACTTTGTATGGATCAGGCTTGTGCTTTTATACATACTGTGCAACGTATTGCCACCACATAACAACGCCGATAAGAATATCCCCACTTGTACTAGTTTTCAAAATGCCGGTTGATGTGCCCCTGAAAAATGATCGTACCTCGGAAGGCGTATGCGTATTCTAACAACTGATGTTACTGTGTTATTTATGATCGTATTTCGGAAATCTGGCACACAACACTCTCTTGAGCTCACAAGACATGTCTTAGTTTTGCAACTTAAATACAACTTGAACAGGAATTAATCTGCGTCACTCTTATAATAACAATGAGACTGATACGATGTGCTACTATTATAACTTACCTTAACAGGGTAACCCGCTTAAGTACTATTAATCCGTTACCCTTAGAACAGGTTAAAGCTCCAGCCATAGTTATTTAAATCTATTTCTAGGTTTTCCTTATAGGTGACATAACGAAAAAAGACTTACCTAACATCTGAACGCACGTGCTCTATTTCTATTTTCCTTTCCTGGGGCTGGTCTACCTATTACTATCTTAACCCACGTGCAGTCACTAACAGTTTGGTACTTTGCCTGACTCATACATACGTATTATCCACACATGACACGAACGAAAGCTGAATGCTTCTTATTTCCGAAGCATTAGCCGTATCTTGAACGTATCGTGAATGTACAAAGTAACGAATGCTGACGTACTTCCTAAAGCTGGTCTACAGAGCATGTTCACCTTACGGCGACGGCGCCGTCTACGCGGGCTGCGTCATGCGCACCGAATGGAAATGGTCGCGTTCCAAAAGATCCTCTTTAGGGTGAATCGAAATCAGGAAGTCGACCTTTACGCAGACAACACTTGCGGTACACAGACATTTGCAAAAGAAATATGTAAGCTTGACATTGACCCTTTGAGTTGGGAATAGCTTTCTCTTGACCACCCACTTTGAAAGCACCGTGTAAAGCGTTGTTTGCAAACTGGGGAGGAGCAGATACTGCTCTCGGCTGCTAATCGTCGATTACTCCGTCAGCCTGCAACTGACATCGTTCGTCCGAGTATTGCGTATCGCTGTGAGCGCTGCGGGAGAGATTGTTCCTCTCGAATATGACTGATTAGTCATTTGACAATGATATGGAGCATAAAACCATCATACGCTTGTAATGTACATCCATGGTCGAAATCGACTGAAAGAAGCAAACAATTATGTCAATCTAGGGTTGCGATTCCTCACACCTTCCTAAAGTATTAGGAAATTTTCTTCATTCATTTTAATACATACACTGTTATGGCAATAACACGTAATCGTCCTGATGGTTCACAAATAAGCACCTACATTTGGGTCATGAATCTTTTACCGTTTTTCTTATAGCCTTCATGGATGTCATTCATTGTTTTCGATCATTGAGGTTACCTTTAGGTGAGTTTCAAATTCTTTCTTCACGTCTTAGTCACTTGTTCCCGATGGAGTCGTAATCGTATAGTTCCTCCTGAATTCCATAAGCAATATTTGCCGAAAATCGACTCCGCTTCTCTCGAAGCGTATCGAAAACGTCGATATCCATTGAAAGAAACGTTGATTGATCCTAAATCCACCGCATCTAACGAAACTTTACCGTACGTTCTACCTCTTGATATATCGTTTGCTTTTCTGTCCTGCTTTCATGTATTTGTCGTTTGTGCCTTCTGATTCAGTGTATCCACAATTGTTGTAGCTATGCTAGGACTCAGATTCGAAATGTCTACGCTTTTAATCCGAAAATAACACTTGATTTGTAAAATATTGATGTTTATTTTTCGACGCTTTTCTTGCTTCTAAACTTCAGCACCGTGATAGCTGATCCGTATGTGGCTGTTTTCTATCACATTGTGAAGAGTATCAGGAGTTTGAACGGTACTTTTACTGGTTTTCTTATTCCATGCCGTAAAATATATTAAAGTTTACAGTGCCCGGGGTACCTAGAAGTATCACCGTGTTTCCTTGATTTGCATTGTGAGTGAGCTGTAGTAACGAATCCGCTATCATTTTACCTCAATTTTCTCTAAGTTTTGTATGAAATCACAACCCTGATCCAGACAAAGTGCCGCGCACTCATAGACTGCACGTGGGCTAGGATACTGTCAGGTTGCCCAGGCCTAGACAGGTATGCGAAAGGAAAATAACAATGGCAGTGAGACTCTCTGGGATTTGACTGCTTTAAACTATCTCAGCTCACACAACATCCTTTCACCGTGAGCCCCTTTGTAATTTTGCTACTCACGCTTCGACCAATGCACGCTTTCTATTGCCAGCACCATCATTTTTAATTGTATGCCTGATATCACCAGTATTTAGTTGCAATTACTTTTTGCTCTAAGCAACTAATCGTGCCTTTCATTTGTTACGATTGTAATAGTAATGTTTGAGTCGATAACTTTTAATATATCGGCTTCACATCTTTGAATGATACGTTCGTCTTCTTTGGTTTGCGTCTATTGACCGATGATAAGTTGTCACTCAATCATGTATTACCCATCCTGGATGATCCCATTTGCCTGACATTTTCACAAACAAAACACGATCCAAAAATTGCACTGCGTTTGCTTATTTTGTCCGTCAATGTGATTACTTGATCAGTTTCAACCTATACAAATAGATCGTTGCCTCGAGAATGTGAATTTTAACCCTAGCTCCGCTTTGGCACAGGGTATGGAGCTTCGCTAATGGACTTTGAGCTCTCGTGTCGTTCAACGACACACGAGTAAACCAGTGTTGTCACATTTAAAAAGGACAAAGGATAATCCGTACGTGTCATACTGCTCTACTACTGTTTAACTTGGAAGTGCCTGTTTTTTGTTGGTCGTTGTCTGATTCGGCGATGCTGTCCGTGCACATAATCAAATAATGTCTGTATGTTCTAATACACCACTCTTGTATCACTTGCGCTAGTTGAGACATTTTGCATCGCTACTCGAATATCGGTTAGAGAATCGGCGACGAAGACTGTTCAAACTGTCCAAAATCGATCATAACTTTCAATTTACACGATCGGCAGCCTATTAGTTGGAGAGACATTGCTCATCGATATGCTGCGCTCGAACTCACGAAATACTTTAGGAACTAAGACTAGATCTCGTTTCTTTATCTTTCTATATATATAGCAATAAACGAGATTCTCCCCAAGTTGTTTTCCATTGTTTCATCAATGGCTTTTATTAACTAAAACCTTGAAGCAAATCCAATGGATTAACCTTGGTATATGAAATTTGTTTGTTAGATTGAACAGAACATTTTTGCCGTTTACTTATGCCATTTGGCACAAATAATATTCGTCCCTAAAACTTCACTGAAATTCCAGTTTTGTCTTGATCCGACTAGAGACTATCCTCATTTTCCCCTAAACGCGTATCTTCTACCTTTACACTCATTACACAAGCTCACATATAACGTAACTAGATTAAGTATTTTTCCTGGATGACCACTTATTTATCAGTCTTTCTATTGTAACATCATGCTAATGTCAGTAAATATTTTGACTGCTAACTGCGAATTACTTCCAATACTCAGTTTATTCGAGTTAGCCACAAATGCGATAGAGGATTTTTGTTTTCGCCTAAATTTTTCTAACTAACCATTGATACATGTTCCCTTTAACCGAGGAAAATTCCCTATGATCGCTACCCTTCTTTTTCTCAAGAAAACCAGGCTATTGCTGTTATACTCTATTCTATTTTCTTTCTCATATCTGTCTAGACCTGGGCAACCTGACAATATCTTAGCCCACGTGCAGTCTCTGACTGTACGGCACTTTCATCCATACATACCCTCGGTTCTATCATTATCCATAGTTGTGCAACAGACCGCTTATTAGATGTCGATCACTTGCGAACCGTCCATGGAGAAAGTGTGTAGCTGTACGTAGCACGGATGTGCAATCGTGCAGCATTTCTGTGCAGTACGGCTAACATCGTGCTAAATTGATTTGCCAACGGTAGTGAGCTGCATGCTGAAACACGCTGCAGTCTCACTACCATTTCTATTTCCCCCTCATATCTGTCTAGGCCTGGGCAACCTGACAGTATCTTAGCCCACGTGCAGTCTCTGACTGTGCGGCACTTTGCCTGGAACAGGCTTGTGCTTTCATATCATACCATACTAGTTTGTGTGATTCATGCCAAATCATTCCCCGGCTATTCCGGTGCATCTGTTACGACAGCTTAACCACGTAGACTACCTAGAACAGTTTCGTTCATCGGTACCTAAGACGCCAGTCCTAATGTCTAAACGGACGCAGCTTTGCAGTCTTTTTTCAATCAACCCAGTCATTTATTTTAGGTGTAATCTAGTCCATGCTGTTTTCTTCTGGCTTTTACAGCCATCTGCTAAAACTGTTATGCCACTTGGATGGCTGTAGATCTAAATCTATGTATGTATTTTCTAATTATCTTGAACTGCAACCATACGTATTCCTCACCTTCAGCCGACTGTTTCCTGAACTCGTGCCGCACAATTTGGATCCACGTTATCGTGACCCTCTTCGCGAGCGCTTGGAACGCAGGGAAATGATGCTTCGTCGACGTGGCCTAGTCATCCCGGAATTCTATGTTGGTAAGCCCACAAAAACAACATGTCACGCATAGCGTTACTGGTCATGTGAACTGAACATGTACACAAATAATGTGTGTGTAACTTCGCTGGGTATTTACACCCACTGTTATCGAGTTAATTCCAGTTAAATGATCGCACTTTGGGCAAACCGGTCTGTTTTGACACACTGATGTCCGAGGAAGTGGATTGATTCGAACGTAGTTGTATTATGACCGGCTGCGAAGAGCCAGCCTCATTGTAGTGTAGTGTTTGAATCGATGTGCTATGCCAGACGTTCGTGTTTATCACTCCCACCAGGGTTGTGAACAGTTCACGCTTCAATTGCATCTCAGGTTCCCATGAACCGCTTATGATCTTGGACGCCACGTATGAATCTGGCAATTGTATCACACAGTTGCCAAACATTCTACCAAGGAATCGCAACGCTTCTGTGTATGTGTTGGCCGCATTCAGCGCTGGGTCGTGCTCGATTTGATAGGCTACTTCCGCTTGACACCAGCGTTGACATCGCTCGATGAAGTAGGCTGCGGTTGCTTGTTGGTAGATGCTCATGGTGTTCAAACAATCTCTGACCGCGCGTAGTAGGCTGTTTGCCGCCGTGTGTCGTCCCATCGAATAAGGCTTGATGAAAAATCCCTTCTCTCGTATCAAATCACACAACACCGGTGTTCCCACGAAAGGCGCATTCTCGAGACGCAAAAACAATAGCTGGATCAACTGGGCTACTTCGGCGAGGGTGCAGTTCTCGATGATGTTCTCGCACAAATCTTTGTCCGTTTTCACGGCGATCAATGTGGTCAATATTCTGTCACACGTGGACAGACTTCTCGAGTTGATTCCATAACTGATCTTGGTTATCGGTGGGACATTTTCATCGATTCTCTGGACCAATTGAATTAACAGGTCTGGCACATTGGGCAGTATGTTGCGCATAAGTGATTGGTAGGGTAAGCTGCGTGGGAACGATGTGCATGGGTTGACATGTTCTAAATCCGGGTAGAACGGACTCTTCACTTGGTCTTCTGATATTTTCGAGGTTTCTGAATCGATCGTGAGACGACTCTGGGTGCTGTTCTCGGATTTAGAGGCTATTTTTAATATTGGCAGTTCCATAGCGGAAGCCTCAGCTGAAGTGAATTCAAACTCTTATTGATTGTTCTCACGTGATCCCATTTTGGCGCGGTTTTTGGTTTTATCATCATCATCATCATGGTCAGTATTTGATCGGCATCGAATTCTTAACGGATATGTAAGCATGACAACAAAATAAAATCCCGAAGGATGTGCAAGGGCGGTTCAATTACGTATGACGGTTGATTTGGAAAGGCAATCTTCACCGCTGAATGAAAACCGTTCATCTGAATAGCGATCATGTCAATGAGGAGAATGTGATGCGGCTTACAAATGTGCAACCCTTTGCCGTCTATGCAGAAGTAGAAGATTTTCTTCGAATCCCTGTGTTCTGTTGTTTAAGTTCCTTGCAGCACAGCAATTTGGTCGTCAAGGACGTTCCCAAGCCCGTCGAGAAAGGAGGAGGGTTGGGCTTATGGCTAGCAACCCTATCCCGTAAAACCTACATTGCTACGGAAACGATGACAACAGATCCGAAATCTCTACTTATCAATGGCTACAGGAGTGGTTCGGTCATATCTGCAGGATAAATCCCAGTTCGCATACGAAGGTAGCCATTCACTGGCTTCCGCAAGGTAAACGAAAAAGGGAACGGCCCAAGGAAACTTGGCGCAGAACGTTGGAACACGAACTACATGCACAAGGATTCGCGGTGCAGACGGCAACGGAAGCAGCGGCAGACCGTAACCACTGGCGTGGGGTTGTCTTCGCCTCATGTGCCACCCGGCACGGAGAGGACTGAGTGAGAGAGAGAGATTTACGTCCTAGCTATCAACTCAGAATCACTCTCTCGTTCGGTATTTGGTTCGTTATGCGAACCGCATCCCCAACGATGGCTTTACAATCAAACATTATTCTCTAATCCTGTTGTAGGTTCCATCTTGTCAGTCTCGGTTGCTGATCAGTTTGCCCCGGAAGGATCTCATCGATTTGTTGGTATTTGCATCGAACGCCATAACGAGGGCTTATGGACCACGTTCACGTTGAGAAATGTGATTGATAAAACAGGTTGGTTTTTCTTGCTTATCCGTAATCAATTTTGATGTACACTTGTGTATTGAAGACTGCGAATGATTATACAACGTGTTATATGTGATATGGATACGTGTATAAATCCCTTTGCGTATTATTATTATTATTATTATTATTATTATTATTATTATTATTATTATTATTATTATTATTATTATTATTATTATTATTATTATTATTATTATTATTATTAAGCCATCGTTAGCAATGATGGGCTATCATCATAATCCTCCTCCTAAAAGACCTGCCGAATCTATATAAAACGTCCGTACAAACAAACTGGGATGAGGTGTGTACATCTCGAATGGGTCATGCATTAAATCACGTTACGCGAACGAAATCGGTGCGATAGCTTCCTTTTACTGCAATGCATCTTAGCAAGATTTTCTTGTCACTGCACTGGACAATATGCATGATTTAGCAAACACTCCTAGAAGATGCTTGCTGCAAGACCGCCGCTGAATACGGGTTTGAGACAACCTAAAGCGTAACTACCGACTGATGGGCTATCCTAATCTGAAAGTGTGTATCCACGAGATTAAGGTAAAGCTTAGTACAATCTGCTAGATTGCAAGTTGACTGATTGTCTATACCTAAAGTGAAATGCTGACAAAAGAAATTTACCTTAGTTTTCCCACGTCTAACAGTGTTGATTTAGTCCTGCTATTTATTTTTGTATGTTACAGCACATTCTGGAAAAAGGAAGTGCTGTTTTTATGTGTTAACCCGTACACCGTGCAGACGCCGCCTATCGACTGACTGCTTTGTATCACCGCGACTGCCTCGTGTGAGATTCTCACTTCCCGAACCAATAACAGCCTTTTTAACAAAGCCATCTTAACACCATTAGGATGAATAGCCTTCGGTATAGACACGATAAAAAGTTCTAGGGAATTCGTGTGAATCCCCAATCGAAAACAATGGACATTTTGCGGATTAGCTTCGTGGTGCGGAACAAATGATCTCATGGGCCGTTCACACAATAAATTCGTATAGTCTTCAGAATTTATTTGATGGAGGCATTTCTCCTGTGTCGTGTTTGCAAGCCAACTGCACTGCACCGTTCTTTTCCTCTTGACCAACTTTTTTTTCGATGAACACATTCGATTCAGTTCTCTGGACGGTTCAAATGACATTTCCTTCACCATACGCTATGCTTCACACTTTGTTTGTTAATAACCTCTGGCTTTTTTAACCGTTCACCATTTCGTCTCCCCAGCTGTGGAAATTCAATACGAGCTTTACAACCCGACAATTCAATCCATCTCCGTGCTGTTGTTAGAAAAGCGCTTGGACATGAACTTGCTTTATTTGCGTGATGCTCCCTTGCAAGAGAGCCGTGTTCCGTTCGATATGGCGGCGATTCCTCATCCTCCCAAAGACCCAGTGCCGGTCAATCCGAAGAAGGTGAGGAAAATTAGCTTCGGACGTTTTCATTGATTGTTATTGCCAGTTCTTTTTTAGCATCTACCGATGATGCGTATTGTGTTTCATTCTCCATGTTTTAGTCGGGTTTATTGTATGATCACAGCCGATCTCCATACCATACCCTGTTGATTCACATACAACATTTCAAGCACTTGCTTCTAATGTTCTCGAGGGATTCTTATCTACGAAAGACGCTAGAGTCTCACTACCATTTCTGTTTCTATTTCCGTTCTTGTGTCTATCTTTCCCTGTGCAATCTGACAGTATTTTAGCCCACGTGCAGTCAATGATTGTGCGGCACTTTGCCTGGATCAGGCTTGTGATCTCATACCATACCATACCTTGCTGGCCTATTTGTTGTAGGGTCCCTATGCATGCATACTTGCGTGGTTTCAGAAAACGAGTTTTGATTTTAGGATATGCTGAGCGTCGAAAAGATTCCGAGCAGTCGCTTATCACGTTGAGTGTTGAAGGAGAAGGGTTATAAAGTGGGGAAAGGAATGGGTCAGAAAATAGCGGAGAATATCACAGGTAGTAGCTTGCTTTCTCTTAATCGCCACGCTGTAAGGCGCCTCAAAAAGGATTGTCAGTTAAGCTCAATGATAGGATTCGCGCGGTTTTACTATACGGATATGAAAACTGGACACTGGATAAAGAAGAAATAAGACGTCTGCAAGTTTTTGACAATCGCTGTCATTTTGATAGTAATATTATCGAATAATTATTATCATTATAGTATCATATCTCCCTCCCCTCACTCTTCCTCTTCCGTGTATGCACACCTCATGAATTCATGACAATAGCGCCCACACGACGTCGTTGATGATGATGATGATGATGAGTTGTCGGCCCTAAACCACTTCGTTCGTCCCAGCATTCAACCTAAAATTGCGTAGTGCAATTCAACCTTGAATATGAGTCATGTTTTCCCCATGTACTCTTTAATCTGCTCGAGCATTTCTCTTCGTATTTCCAATTCGTCTTTCGCTAACTCTCTTGAGCAATGTCATCCAGGTCAAACTCTTACCCCCACCGTGGAAATTCCAATGGTATCTTCATGGTTATCGTGGAATCGATGACAGCGTGTACGAGCACCTGACGCCGCAACAGTGGAAGTCGATTTCCGAGAAAATTCATCTGGTCGATCGGTATGACTTGATGAAAATGTACAGGTGTGTGAATCTGATCTCTTTTCATCGTCGTCAGTCGAGATTCTTGGCACTTAAATGTGTCTTGTTGCCGTATATTCATCCCGGTAGCCTGGCTGTTTTAGAATATTGTTTGGGTGTCTGGTTTTCGAACTCGCGTAGCTCCTCTGTCGGTGTTTTAAAAAGTGATTTTAACTTGAGCTTAACCACAATCTCGTGACTCGATTGAGAATTAGACTGTTGTCTAACAAACTTCTTCCACACACTCCGTGATTTCACGAAACATTTGATACAATCGTCCCAGAATCGCTTCAAGATTTATGGTTGCAAAAGCAATTAACTTTCCAATTACCATAGAGTGGAACTATAGGTACAAATGCATATAAATGGATCAATAAAATAAAAATCAATGGGACGATGATAGTTTATCAATAGTTTGATAGGCCTGGGCAACCTGACAGTATTTTAGCCTACGTGCAGTCTCTGACTGTGCGGCACTTTGCCTGGATCAGGCTTGTGCTTTCATACTATCATACCATACCTGCTGAGTTCAAACAACACAAAACAGGTCGTGGGGTGTGTGTGTGCTAGAAAAACATGCAAATGTAGATATTTTCTTTCAGTTCATGCGTTAAAATGTGCCCCCTCTGCGAATGGAAAGTAAAGCAATCCGAGCGCGCATCCAGCATGCGTTCATCTCTAATTTTTCTCTTGCCCTAGCTCACAACAGCTTCGAGACAACGACCAACATTTAGCGTTAAAACTTTCCCCGTCTTAAACTTGAACGCCACTCGTAAATAGGGTTCTTATAAACAACCACGATGTTCGAATACAGAATCACAAAGTGATTCCTGGCGAAGCACTCGAGGCGCTTCTAAACGATCATATATTGTGATGCTCACATGGTATGGTATGAAAGCCAAAGCCTGATCCAGGCAAAGTGCCGCACAGTCAGAGACTGCACGTAGGCGATATTACTGTCAGGTTGCCCAGACCTAGACAGATATGAGAAATAGAGAATAAAGAGTGAGACTCCAGCATGTTTCAATATGCAGCTCACTACCCATGGTCAATAAATTTAGCACGGAAGTACTGTACGATTGCACATCCGTTCTCACATGATGGAGATGTGAGCAGTCTTCAGTCTTGCTTTCCTCATGACATTGCAACAAGACAAACGGGATGAGTGAATGATGCTCACGAGAAGTGCTTTCGCAATCATCGCATGAAAGTGAAAGCTGCACGGAACCTGTTCTGTTGACGCCACGGTAATTCCGGCTGTGCGAAGCTCCGTTTTACCGGTAGCTCATCATCAGTTTAGTTTCTTCCATGCGTGTTTGACCAAGCAACATGCGCGTTATCTCACACCATGACTTATCGTCTTCATTATTATCTTTTTCTGCCTCGTTACACCAGACGCTGAGCTCCTAAAGTTTCCTAAAAAGAGTCAGTCTTGGTGTTCGGATCGGTCTTGGGATAAATAACCATTATTCGTGTATACGCTGTTACGTGTTACATTTAAACTGCTTCGTATTTTGTAGATCTCGTCCGTGTTTGGAGGATAAACAACAAGTTTACGGTGACGTTCATTTACATCATCAAGATTTGATTCGTTACCATGAGGAGAGGAAGCGGGAGCTGATTGAACGAACTCGTGGTCAAGCCACCCGAAGCGGTGCGCGTGTTTCTAGCTAGCCGGTTTTGTAAATAAATCATACTACTTTCACGTTCTGTTTTGCTTACTCACTCTGTTTTCCCATTGAATGCACCGCGCATAAATGGTAATGTTTGTGGTCCTCATCCTGAAAGCAATCGGTTAGCGCAGTGTTTGGTTGGGACATGTCACTTCTGATACGGGCAGACCAGACAAACGCAAGCTGAGCAAATAGGTTGATTGATTTGGTTTTTGGTCTGCACGACTTGACGGTCTTTGGATTTCAACGGGCTGTTTAGTAATACGGCAATTTGAGGTGATGATGCGTTACGTAATCCGCTTTACTGTTTTGACTAGTCTGACAAAGTTTCTGTGCTGCTTTAGATGAAATTACTACCTGGTCAAAAGAAAGAGGTTTATCTTTAAATCCCGGAAATGTACTCTACTTGTGTTCACCAGTCTGCGCTGATGTGCCATCGTGCAGCGCTCTTGTGCTAAACACCGTGCTATAAAGATTTGCCACCGGTAGTGAGCTGCATGCGAGTACACGCCGGAGTCTCACTGCCACTGCTATTTTCCTTAACAATATCTGCCTAGGCCTTGGCAACCTGACAGTATCTTAGCACACGTGCAGTCCTCGACTGTGCGGCATTTTGCCTGGATCAGGCTTGTGCTTTCTTCATACCATCATACCATACCCGTCACTGGTATATTACCCCTCATCATGTATTCAGTGTACTCTGCAATTAGAACTCTGGTTAAATGTTCCGCTGCGTTTTCCTTTCTCATTCGACCTCGTGTTCACTTAACAGTCCTTGGAAATCTCCGGTAATAAGTGGAATACAAGTTAGTCAAACAATAAGCAGCGGATGATATTGTACACGTCATTTTTGCTACCAGTAGTATTACATCATACCTGTTAGTATTCTGTCAAAGCCTATTTGCCAAGGCTAGTCGTAAACGTGATTGTACACAGAAAAGATTGTATCATGGAAGCTATAGCTGCGTGATGCAGGCGGGATTCATATTAACTTTATCACATCGATTAAATAAGTCATATAGGTATCACAGTTCTGGGCCAATCGGAAGCGCATCACCTGCGGTCCAAAATTACCACGATTAGGGGCCAATCAAATTCAAGGCTTTTGATGGTCTAAAAATCAAATGCTTTACAATAACCGTAGATTACAATTAGGGTATCTATACAAACAACAAAACTGTTTTGTCAGTATAGAAATTCAGCTTGTGTACTATGGTGCGAGGTTTGTTTTGGTTAACATATACTTGCCAAGTTCAGTCTTGAACATGTTCAGGTACAAATGATCTATGTGGGTAGAGATTTCCAGGTAAAACAAACTCAGATAGCAAAGAAGAACCTTCGACAATTCGATCTATTGTGTGGAATGGTTCTTCTGTAGCCATGAACACATTCAAATTAACAATTGGGATGCTAACCCATTCATTTCGTTATTGCGTTAAGATATGTTGAACACGATCATAATTCGTTGAGAAAATGGCCGCAGACAAATGCCACGAGAAATTAGACTAAGCGCATCAAAACTTCATATTGGACATATAGATGAAACACAGCGTCCAATAGGAACACCACCAAGTCAATCAGTAGTTGACATGCCAGAAATAAATGCAGCCGATACTATAGTTCTCTGTATTCCAACAGTACAACCTCAAAACGATCAGGCATCCTTGCAAGCGAAAAAATTTCAGATGCCGTCTCTGGAGGAGTCGGCCTAACAGATATTCTGCACTCCGCTAGCCTGCTTCTCTACACCCCATCCTTGTTGAGAAAAACAACTATAAGTGAATCTACATCAACGCAAAATGTCTCGGAAACAAAATCGGTGAACTGCGTGCAGTTTTTCTGATATGTTCACCAGACATCATCGCCGTAACGGAAACGTGGCTGCAGACTCAGCAAACAAATAGTGAACTAGAATTACCAGGAATGTCACTTATTCGTCATGACCGTGAAACCAGAGGAGGAGGAGTAGCTTTGTATTATAGCCAAAACCTTTTGTGCCGTGAGATTACGGATCCAGACATCGTGTTACTGGATACACTCTGGTGCTCAATCCGACTAGCTAACGGCGAAGACTGTGTTTTGGGAGTAGTATATCGCCCACCGTCTGCACAGGAAACTTACAATCTGCCCTACTGGATAAAATTCGCATGGTTACTTCCAGATACACTTGTGGATTTTTGATTATGGGTGACTTCAATTTACCGAATCTGCAGAGCAGTACCATTTACCCAGAACACTCCCTCGAGCGCGCATTCAGTGAGTTGTTTGACGATATTCCTCTTTATAACCACATTACATTTAATACCCGATACCGCGGAAACGATTTACCCTTACTCTTATATCTCGTTCTGACAAGCAATTAACATGACATTGATAACGTTGCTTACGAAAGCCCACTGGGACGAAGTGATCACATCGTCATCCAGTTTGCCCATCTGCTTGAAGCTGTAAGAACAAATGATACCCGTAACACAGTTAGGCGGATCAACACTATGGCGTTGAGTGTTGCTCTTGAAAACACGATTAACTGCCAACCGTAAACAAGCAACGTACAAGAGTTTTGGGTATGGCTAATATCTAATCTCAAGAATTCAATCGAAATGCGCTCCAAATTTGTCATCAGGAACTCCAGAAAAAACCTCGAATTTAAACTAAAATGCAGAAGTCGTAAGTAGTTAAATGTACGAAACATTGCTTAGAGACACCATCGGCAAAACCCATCATCCGAGACCTGGGAAACATTCCGTTTACTGCGGAACAAAGTAAACAAATTTGTCATTGAAGACAAGTTTTGCTTCCAAGAATTGATATCAAGCATGGTGGAGCGAAACCCCAAAATACTGTATCGTATGGTTAACGATCAAGCTAATTAGAAACCTGGAGTTGCGCCCGTGAACACGTCAGCTGGACCATCAACAACTGCAGCAGAAACTGCTGATGCTTTAGCCACGTTTTATTCATCTGTATTCAGCCCGATAGAACATGCAATTTACATCCCAAATCAAACAATTTCCATGAGTGAAGTAAATGTCACTTCGAAACGCGTCTTTCAAGCCCTATTTGGTCTTAAAACCGGAAAGTTTCCTGGGGCCGACGGAATAACCCCGCTAATATTGAAGCAATGCTATACAAACCACTCACATAATTGTTCAAACAAACACTGGCAAATAGAGTGATTCCTACAGATTGAAAACGCGGAATAATTTCTCCTATTTACAAAAGTGGAAATCGCTCCGATGTTTCTAATTACCAACCCGTTACTCTGTTACCTGTGATTTCAAAATTACTTGAGCGCCTCATTGTTGACGATATAATGAAACATTTCGAAACATATTCAGTAATTATTCATGTTCGTCTAACTTACTGATAACGCTGGATGATTGGACAAAATCCGTAGATAATGGGCAAGCAATACACGCCTGCTACTTAGATATCTCAAAAGCATTCGATTGTGTTGACAATACCCTACTACTGCAGAAGCTTTAAAGGCTTGATATCACTGGAAAGTTGTTGGAGTGGCTAAATGATTCACTAACAAATCGCACTACCCATGTACGTGTTGATGGTGCATTATCCAGACCAATCGCAGCAACTAGCGGATTTCCCCAAGGTTCAGTCCTTCGTCCGATCCTCCTTCTGGTTTATGCCAATGAAGTACCGGAAATTGTTCGATGTAACATTTCGTTATTTGCGGACGACAAAAAGATATGACTGCTTTTACAAAAAGATCTTGCTACGCTTCACATCTGGTCGTTGAAGAACAAACTGTGGTTTAACTTCAACAAATGCAGGATCGTGAATGTGGGGAATCGAGTAAAGTTCACACATCACATAGGTTCACATGTCGTTTAAAATTGCAGTGAAGAAAAAGATTTGGGTGTCTGAATATGCTCCAGTTTAAAAACCACACTTCAAAATAACAGTGCCTTTAAAAAGCAACACCTGTCCTCAATCTACTCAAAAGGGTATTTGGGAAATTTTCGCTTAATATATTCCGAAGGATCATTATTACATATTTGAGTCCAGTCATAGAATACGGTGTGCAGTCATGGTCTCCGTGACTCGAGAAGGAATTTTAACTTATGCAGCGAATCTATCACCGCTCAACAAAACTAGTTCTCAGCATCCGAAACAAGCCTTATAAAGTAAGGATAGCTCAACCTAATCTGTTCGACTTTCCCTATGGACGAATCAAAGGAAACCTTATCTTACTTTACAAAACATTCCATACCCCGAACTATCCCTTACAGGATTTATTCACGCGAAGGTGTACGAGAAATAATCAGACCATAAATATGTGCTGGTGGTACCAAATTCCCGCATGAACTGTAGAAGGAATTTTTATTCTGTGTGTGTCTATTTTACTTACGTTGTGTGCGCTGGAAATGCATATAAATGGGCATTAATGGATCCTATTTTAACAAGAAATAAGAACAGTGAAGATGCCTTGTTCGTTGTCATGGAAATCTCAGTTCGCAAGTCATGAATCTGGTTCGCGTCAAGTAATCTGAGAATGCTATACACCTTAATTCAAATAACGGTCAATTTTTGATGAAGGCAAAGTGATAAGAATGTTCTCGTATTGTGTTTTCTTATGAGAGTCTGTCTCTGTCGATTTCGCACAAGGTGGCCTGAGTCTTGCATTCGAAAATGGCGGTTATATTTAAGTTTGTTCGGTATACTATATCGAAAAACGCGGCTTTTCTTCTTCTAATCGCGTTCATTACATCTTTTCAATTATCAATTACGACCTCCTGTTTGTGGTTGATGCATCAAGATTCAATGAGACTCGAAGATTGCGCATCGAATTACGAGGATTGTATCTTGCCGTATTCTTGATGTCCATGTGCATCATTGAAAGAGAGTTCATCCGAAGCAATCAGGAAGATTAATCCATTGTACCATTCAGTCAGCAATGTGCCTGGCATATTTTCATTCATATAATTTTTAAATCCAACCAGCATATATATATTTATTGAATTATATGATCGGTGTGTAATTAAAGTGGTGTGTTATTAATAAAATTTTGGTATGATGAGTCATCAAACATTTGTAAAATGCAGTAATAATTTGGGTCTAAGGCTCTAAACTTTCTATTCATTCTGAATTTTGTGAGAGAGATATTAACCACTAAACATTATTATAAATGCTAGAGAATGGAAACTTTTAATTTTACTGTGAAGTACATTGTTGCACTTGGAGTGAATTCAGACCTAAATGTAGACTGATGCATTCATTCTGATAGCTAACTAACAGATAAACTAACAAACAGAATTACTGA